>JAVTVY010001572.1:0-34382 GCA_036873755.1 Hanleya hanleyi | reverse complement strand
AGACGCATTTCGCGTAGCTCCCGGTTCGACTAAGATTATCTGCTCTGTCGGAGTACTTTCTCAATGTATGTTGATCTAAAAGCATAAATGTCGTCTGTGTCAAAGAATAGAAGACATAAAACACCGAAAACGAAGCCAAATAATCAAAATAGTGAAAAAGTGACGCGCTACTTACTGCGGAGTACGCCGGTTGGAGGTGACCTTTCTGAAAATCCCGTGCAGAGCGAACCAGTGGCGGCGGTAAACATGGCTGGTCAGGAGGAACAAGTAGGTGTTCATGGACATATAGAAGAACTTCTACTTGGACTAGAGTCTCGATTAAAAGAGAATACGAAAGTTGTTGTAGCTGACCTAGGAAATGAACTGAAAAAAGACTTAGCTGGAGTACAAAAATCTATTCGTGATTTACGAGACACGGTGTCCCAACATAGTCAAGCGTTGGACTTCCACGAACATGAGATTCAAGACATCAAAAAGGATATAATTCCGTCACTAAAAGCAGAATTTATGGCTAAAATTAAATCTTTAGAAGATAGCCTAATCATGAAAGACATACATGATCGAAAACTAAACTTGCGGATTTATGGGATCCCGGAGGCTAATGGCGAAAACACTGAGGACGTGACGAGAAAATACATGAAGGAGACCCTGAAACTTGACCCGGCGAGTGTTGACCGTATAAAATTTGTCGCGTGTCACAGAATACCCCGGAAAAAACCGTATGTGTCACCTGGAAGACAAGGCGATATCCCGCCCGTACCTATAATCATTACGGTCATGACAACTGACGAAAGAGAGGAAATTTTGAACGCCACTAAAAATTTAAAGGGAGCCCTCACCAGGACCTCTGTGAGAACAGATCTGCCACCTAAGCTGCGAGTCGCCCGAGGAAAGCTATCTACTAAAGCGTTCGAACTACGAGAGAGCACTAAGTGCCACACGCGTATCCGTCAAGATGGTCCGAAAGTTGTTCTGGAAACTCGATCATCCGCCGGGGAGCAATGGAAAAGACACGCCACCTCTGACACCTGTTGATCTGTAGGTATGTACATTTCCGTACAAATATAATAGTGATTGAAACTCGGTTCTGGTACCGGGAAATATAACTGTACAAATAGTGAGGAATATAACTGTGCACAACTTGAAGCCACAAGGCGAAAAATTTTACTGTACACAAGGCGGAAATATAACTGTACACTGATAACTGTATGAGTGAATATTGATTGCGAACAGCCGATAACAAAGATACAGTCGGACGAACTAAATTTTGTGATTTTAGTACGCGGTGCTAAGTTTTCTGTTCAGCATGAAAATATGGAGTGACTTTGTGTCCTGTGATATTTGAATTCATACCTTACAAGTTACAAGGCCTAACTGTTCCGATGGTTACGTAAGTTACTCCGACTCAGGTCGAGGAATATAACGTTTAAATCCATGTTCGTTTCAAAGTCTTTCTCAGGAAGAGGAAAACGCCGCTTTTTTGTGTCTTTATTCAATGTCTCTTTCGAAGATTACAGTGCTCATGTATATGCACTCAAGGAATTTGCACTGTTTTGATCGCCGAATACTTCCGTGTGTACAGTCAGTGAAATGAATGCCGGTACTCAATTTAGTTTGAATGTGTAAACATTGAATAATACTTTGCATTTCATAGAGGTGAATATTAATGAATATTATCTTCACCAACATGTAAAGCGTGTATAGGGAATATGTCATACACACATTTTCAATCGACTCATTACTGATATGTTTGTCATTGTACATACACTGATTGTTAGAGAATGTATATTTTTCTCTGTTGTCTGACTGACCAAGTTAGTTGTGAATTTTAAGTACTGATGATGCTAGAGTATTTACACATTCAATAAATATTGGCGGGAAACATAATTTAAATTAAAGAATTAGTATCATTACAAGCGGAAACTGGTTAGTTGATTGTATTATGCACTGGCGATCAAACCAATTTGATAAATTTGAGTCCAATATTGACCAGAAATCTACGTGGTGCACAGGGTATACTATCTTCAAATATAGCTTGACTGTAGAACACGGAAGCTTTAAATATAAATGTTAATTTCAAGGTCCTACAACAGCTAAACGGTTACGTAAGTTGTTCCTATTTTAGGACGACGAGTATACCGGTTAGTTTCGCGCCTTTTTTCAATGTCCATTTCGATAGCAGGTACACTCACTCAAGAAATGTACATGATTTCAATAGCCGAATGTTTTCCATGTGTACAGTGCAATGAATACCCAATTTAGTTTGACTCTATAAACATTAGATTCATAATACTTTGTATTTTGCTAAATCTTTTGCTAAAATGAAGTTACTAGTGACGGATGCTCAAGTATGACTGCATCATATAATGCCACTAGTTCTACACTGATTTTTTTCTCGCCTTTTCGTTTCCAATTAAATCGGGAAATTTCTGCACGTCATGGATGTGAATTTGTCTTATGACCAATATGCACATACTTTACCTGCATAGATGTCTTCTCCTTGCGTAGAGCAAGCTATAAAACATAATTGTTCTATCTTAAAAAAATGTTGCCTAACGTTCTCAACTTTTGAGCATATTCTCAATTGTTTTGGTCAATATAAATATATGCTGCCAAGTAAAAGTCTCATAAGTTGCAACGGTTCATTCTTTTTATCAACTTTGAACAATTTAGTTAAAACGTATCTGTTCTACTTCAATTACCATTATTATTATTATCCATTTTTTACATTTAACTTGTCCAAGCTTTCCTATTTTCCCTGGTGGGAGGCCCGTATGGGACCAACACGGACATGTCATGTTTGACCAGCCTAACGGAATTTGTATTGTATATATTGCACACTCCGACAGAGCAGGCAAACTCCTTTATTTTGAGGATGCCTGGAAGTAAATTTACTTTTTGTAATTTGTATTTTTATTCATTGCTTTTGATATCTCATGCTTTGAATAGTTTGGTTTTTTCGACAGAAGAGGACATACACATTAAGAACACCATACCAGCGTACAGCTCAGTGAAAGTTAAACTTATTACGGTATATGCAAAAACATCAACTGTCTTTATTGTCTTATGTACATTTTTCTGGAATTCACAAGAATTTTTCCCTCCATTAAATGGCGTCTAATCAAGAGATAACAATAGCATCAGTCAACTGTCGAGGACTGAATAATAAGCAGAAAAGAATTGACGTATTTCGACATCTCCGTGATAAAAAAATGTCCATCTACTGCCTACAGGATGTTCACTTCACTCGAAAAATGAAAAAATACGTATCTACAGAATGGGGTTATGATACATATATCAGCCCATACTCTAATAACTCAAGAGGTGTTGCAATCTTATTTAACAACAATTTTGAATTCGAAGTTTTGAGAGTACGGCGAGATACAAAAAAAGGTAACTATCTAATATTGGAAATTAAAATGCCAGAACTAACATTCACTTTAGTTTCTATTTACGCCCCAAATGAAGATGACCCAGACTTTTTCGACAATATCCAAACAATATTAGACGAATGGAATAGTCAGCATTATATCCTTTGTGGCGATTGGAATTTAGTGCAAAACCCAGATCTTGATACCTTTAATTATATCCATGTAAACCATCCAAAAGCTAGAGAAAGGGTCTTGGAGCTAAAGGAATATTATGATTTAGTAGATCCATGGCGTGAGTTTAACCCGGAGGTGAAAAGATATACTTGGCGACAGCCAACTCCACTTAAACAATCGCGCCTCGACTTTTTTTTGACATCTCGTAACCTGTTACACGGAGTAAAATGTTCCAACATTCATCCCAGCTATAGATCAGATCATTCACTTGTCAGCTTATCACTCTCCTTTACAGATTTTAAAAAAGGCAAAGGATTTTGGAAATTTAATAACTCACTTCTAAAAGACAAAGACTATGTAGAGCTTGTTAAAGGTTCAATAATGGACACAGTAGAACAATACACTAGAACTGATAACACAAACCCAGTGGAAACATCGGAGCTAACAATCAACGATCAATTACTATTTGAAATGATACTACTGGGTATACGAGGCAAATCTATATCATACTCTTCGCATAAAAAAAGGGAACAAAAGAAAGAAGAATTGAAGTTGCAGGAGGATCTTGTGAGATTGGAAAGTAAAGTAGATGAATTAACAGAATACGATGAGAAACGCCGTGTCATACATGATATAGAGGAAACCAATAAAAAATTAGAATCAATTTATAAAAGTAGGGTCGAGGGAATGATGATAAGGGCGAAAGCCAGATGGTCAGAAAAAGGCGAAAAACCATCAAAATATTTTCTAAACTTAGAACATCGAAATTACCTAAATAAGGCAATAACGAGGATAGAAAACTCAAAAAATGAAATAATTACAGAAACAGACCAAATACTGGTAGAAACTAAAACTTTTTATAAGAAATTGTATACAAAGAAAGACGTTTGCTCGGTAGACATAGACGGTTTGTTAGGTGACACTGTTCCGAAACTTAGTAAAATTCAGACAGAATCTATGGAGGGAGAGCTAAGCAAGGAAGAAATTTTGTCGGCTCTTAAAAATATGAAGAATGATAAAAGTCCTGGACCAGATGGATACACGGCAGTGTTTTTTAAATTTTTCTGGATCGATTTAGGTAGTTATTTAATTAAGTCATTGAATTTTGCATACGATAATGGTGCTCTGTCTGTAACCCAACAACGAGGAATTATAACATGTCTCCCTAAAGAGGGTAAAGCAAAACATCTGCTTAAAAACTGGCGGCCTATATCATTATTAAATATTACCTACAAAATTGCATCTGCGGCTATTGCACAAAGAATAAAAACTAGTTTGCCACATATAATTCACGAGGATCAAAAAGGATTTATGGCTGGGAGATTTATTGGTGAAAACACAAGGCTGGTATATGATATAATGCAATATTCAGAGGATCACCAAATACCAGGTTTGTTAATGTTGATAGACTTCGAGAAAGCGTTTGACTCTGTAGATTGGTCGTTTATACAAAAGGCATTGGAATATTTCAAATTTGGCCCTTCTATACAAAAATGGATAAATATATTCTACAAAAACGCTCAGACATGTGTGTTAGTTAACGGCTTTGCTTCTCAGTTCTTCGACATATCACGCGGCTGTCGCCAAGGGGATCCATTATCACCGTACATTTTTCTCATTTGTGCCGAAATATTAGCAGCAATGCTTAGAGGCAATGCAAATATTAAGGGTATCAAGATTGGAGATGAAGAATTCCTTCTGTCCCAATATGCTGACGATACTACAATTTTTCTAGACGGATCCCTCAAGAGTTTAAATTCATGTCTGGAAACATTGGAACATTTTGCTAATTTTTCAGGTTTAAAAATGAATGTAGACAAAACAAAAATTGTTCGAATAGGTTCACTTAAAACATCCAACATAATGTTGAAAACAAAATGGCATTTGGATTGGTCACAAGGCGATTTTAAATTATTAGGACTGGTTTTCACCCACAACCTAGCTGAAATGGTGGAGAGAAACTATAAAGACAAATTAAAGGATATTTCTTCTGCCATGAGAATATGGTCAAGACGTGGACTGACTCCAATAGGTAGAGTTGTTATTCTGAAAAGCTTACTTTTGTCAAAACTAAATCACATTTTTGCAGCTCTCCCAGATCCATCTGAACTAATGATAGAAGAATTTCAAAAAGCTGTTTCGCGTTTGTATGGAACTCTAAACCAGACAAAATTTCCAGGAAAATGGCAACCAAAACTGTAGAAGATGGAGGCTTGGATATCCCGGTAATAAAATTCGTCATCCAGGCACAAAAAATATCGTGGATTAGAAGATTATATCTGAATAATCCTAAATGGGGAAAACTAGTCCTACTGTATATGCCACAAAACCAAAGCATGGTGACAGTCGGTTCTGCTTTCTTAAGAAAAACCGTCATCCCATATATTGACAATCTTTTCTGGAAGGACGTTCTTGTAGCATTGGCCGATTTTCAAGCAAAACTAGATTACAAAGCGAGCCATATATTTTCCAATGAGATAATATGGTATAATGAGAATGTTACCATAGATAACAAAGCGTTTTATTTATCCGATTGGGATAGAAAAGGTGTCCGTTTCGTTAATGATCTTTTGGAAGCCGACGGAACATTCCTAAAATTTGATACATTCAGGAAAACCTTTCTATGCAGATCAAACTTTTTGGAGTATATATCTGTATGCCAGGCAATAAAAAAGGCGGCAAATAAAAAAGGAATTTTATCTTTACAGAAACAAACAATAACTCCGCTGATTCCACCCCATGTTTCGTCTTTATTGAGCGTCCGAAAAGGTTGTAAAACTTACTATAGAACCTTACTAGACACAAAGTTTACTAAATCGACTGCTCATTTAAAATGGGAAAAAATTCTTGGAGAATCTTTTACTGAAAGGGAATGGCGAACTTTTAATATCCATGTATCTAAGTACCGAGACGTAAAGCTCAAATGGTTTCAATATAGAATACTGAATAGAATTCTGACAACCAATATCTTTGCCCAAAAGATTGATCCTACTGTTAGTAGTAGGTGTACTTTTTGTAATAAAAACGCCGAGACAACCCTCCACTTATTATGGGAATGTGAACATATAAAACCTATTTGGCAACACATAGAGCAGTGGTTCGCCTCTGTGGGTATTCCCGTTTCATTCACGCCGAAGAAAGTAATTTTTGGACTTTTAGAAACGCGAAATAAACCACTTAACTATGCTATGTCAGTGATAAAATTTTCAATTTACAGGATGAAAGCAGCTAAGAAATTGCCAACTTTCGAAAGTATTCAAAAAGATCTTAAATCAGCATATGAATTAGACAGATATATCAGATATAAAAATTGTGAAAGGCATATTTTTGATCAATATTGGTCGACACTACATTTATTATTGAAATCCTAGGTATTTTGCAAGAATATGCATACAGATATATATCAATATGGCTGCTTTAATCAATGTTAAATCTAGGAATTGATGACAAATCTGGAAAAAAAACTAGTATATTGTACTATTAATTGATGCTATTGTAAAAATGCGTTCCTCAATTTTGTGATGTTTTCAATGTTTTTGCAGAACAAACCTAAGCTGCGTATGTGTGTTGTCTGTATGCTGTATACATGCTGTATATGTCCTGTCCATTATATGAAAAGCCAAATAAAATATCAATTATAAAAAAAAAAAAAATGAATTACTTTTTCTTCAACAGGGCACTATTTTGACAGGCAATAATTCATGGTTTTACTTTCAAACTACTTCCAATACCCCATGGTTTCATTGAAGACAAAACATACATTACTGGGTGATATTTCGTGGAGAATATGATAATATTCACATTGTTTTTAAAATTCAAATAATTAGTTCAATCGGCATGTTTGTTACTTAATTTCTGTACTAATTAGAAGCTATTGTTCACTTTGTTATTTTCAAGGTTCCGTGTGGAACCTGAACCTGACTGAATGATATAATAACATAAATATTTACTATGTATCAATTCTCTTAGATACAATGGCGATAACAGAGGCTCCAAACAAGATTGGCTGTTCTGTCAATTACAGCGCCGTCACCACCCGCACAACAGGAGATTTGAGATGAATTTCTACAACTTGGGGAAGTGAAAGATTCTGTTAAAACAAGTGTTGAAATTAAAACTGGACCATTCTTTTTAGAATTTCTTTCATTTAATTCTGTGTTAAAATTAAGCTCTTCAGGGGAGAGAAATCCCTCAGTGACGTCACTGTATCAAACAGAATATCAATGTCGTAGCTTTTAATAAACATAGCATAAACATAGCATAAACATATGTCACATGTATGTTACATTATTGATTGTTCGCCTCATGTAGGTGCTTTTTTTTCATTCATGTAGGTACTAATTAGCAAATAAACATCTATTCTATTCTATCGTATGGATCAAAATATTTATTTATTTATGACTACGTAATAGTTGTTAACGTATATGTATACTACCGGTAGCTATAGTTTTATCATGCCGAATTATAGAAAATAATGAATAATAATAGAGAAATGCCCCCAAATTTGTTTTTGTCAATATTTCAATTTTGTTAAACATTTGTACGAAGTCATAGTACAAAAATATATAGGAAGGGGGAAATGCATGTCCATATATAGAAGGAAATATCGGAAAATGTCCAGGGAGAAATTGATGGGGAAATGTCCGTGCACCGCTACGTACAATCCACGGATATAAGTTAATGGTGTCTAAATATGAGGAATCTGACTTTCTAAAATTTCGTTTTATCAGTTGTTTGAGTTCTTGGTAAAATTTTCTGTTGGACTTCAAAGCTATTCATGAATTGACACCTCAGAAGTGTACGGATCTAAACACAATAAAATCTGCAATAAACTATAGCTTGATGAATGTGTTTGTTTCATGAACTTTACTTGCAACTTGGTTGTCCGTACCCATTAATGTCTAGATCTAGGCCATAATCTGAAGTGAATGGATGATATCTGGCGATTCAGACAATCGCAGTGTCACCGTTTACTAGGAAATGATTTCTTGCCTGTTATAATTAAATCCCCTATTGATAATCAGCTTGTTGTGACCCCCTTTCCTCATTTTTTGCGAACTTTGGATGACCTAATTTATCACGCGGACGTCAGCGAAAGAACTTGGATGGCTTGATTTTGCTACGGCGTAAGGTCACAACTCCGTAGCAAATGTTTATTTTTAGCCCACCATCACCAGATGGTGGGCTGTTCAAATCGCCTTTCGTCCGTGGTCCGTCGTCAGTCAGTCAGTCAGTCCGTCGTCCGTCGTCTGTCGTCCGTCGTCCGTCGTCCGTCCGTAAACAATTCTTGTTATCGCGATTTCTCGGGAACTACTGCACGGATCTTTCTGAAATTTCGCACACATGTTCCCCTTGGGGTCTAGTTGTGCAGATAACTTTTCTAGCCCGATTCGAAAATCCAATATGGCCACAGGGCGGCCATCTTGGATTTCCCCATGAAACCTTGTTATCGCGATTTCTCAGGAACTACTGCACGGATCTTTCTGAAATTTTGTACACAGGTTCCTCTTGGGGTCTAGATGTGCAGATACCTTTTCTGGTCCGATTCGAAAATCCAATATGGCCACAGGGCGGCCATCTTGGATTTCCCCATGAAACCTTGTTATCACGATTTCTCAGGAACTACTGCATGGATCTTTCTGAAATTTGGTACAGAGATTCTCCTTGGGGCCTAGTTGTGCAGATACCTTTTCTGGTCCGATTCGAAAATCCAATATGGCCACAGGGCGGCCATCTTGGATTTCTCCATGAAACCTTGTTATCGCGATTTCTCAGGAACTACGGCACGGATCTTTCTGAAATTTGGTACACAGGTTCCCCTTGGGGTCTAGATGTGCAGATACCTTTTCTGGTGCGATTCGAAAATCCAATATGGCCACAGGGCAGCCATCTTGGATTTCCCCATGAAACCGTTATCACGATTTCTCAGGAACTACTGCACGGATCTTTCTGAAATTTGGTGCACAGGTTCCTCTTGGGGTCTAGATGTGCAGATACCTTTTCTGGTCCGATTCGAAAATCCAATATGGCCACAGGGCGGCCATCTTGGATTTCCCCATGAAACCTTGCTATCACGATTTCTCAGGAACTACTGCATGGATCTTTCTGAAATTTGGTACACATATTCCCCTTGGGGCCTAGTTGTGCAGATACTTTTTCTGGTCCGATTCGAAAATCCAATATGGCCACAGGGCGCCCATTTTGGATTTTCCCGTAAAACCTTGTTATCGCGATGTCTCAGGATCTACTGCACGGATCTTTCTGAAATTTGGTACACAGGTTCCTCTTGGGGTCTAGATGTGCAGATACCTTTTCTGGATCGATTCGAAAATCCAATATGGCCACCAGGCAGCCATCTTGGATTTTCCCGTAAAACCTTGTTATCATGATTTCTCAGGAACAACTGCATAGATCTTTCTCAAATTTGTTACGCAGGTTCCCCTTGGGGTCTAGTTGTGCAAGAAACCTTTTTTGGTCCGATTCGAAAATCCAATATGGCCACCAGGCAGCCATCTTGGATTTCCCCATGAAACCTTGTTATCGCGATTTCTCAGGAACTACTGCACGGATCTTTCTCAAATTTGGTACACAGGTTCCCCTTGGGGTCTAGTTGTGCAAGAAACCTTTTTTGGTCTGATTCCGAAATCCAATATGGCCACTAGGCAGCCATCTTGGATTCCCATATGAAAACTTGTTATCGCGATTTCTCAGGAACTACTTCATGGATCTTTCTCAAATTTGGTACACATGTTCCCCTTGGGGTCCAGTTGTGCAAGAAACCTTTTTTGGTCCGATTCCAATATCCAATATGTCCATCAGGCGGCGATCTTGGATTTCCCCATGAAACTTTGTTATTGCGATTTCTCAGGAACTACTGCATGGATCTTTGTTAAATTAGGTACACAGGTTCACCTTGTCGTCTAGTTGTACAAGATACCTTTTCTGGTCCGATTCGAAAATTCAATATGGCAAAACAGGCCGCCATCTTGGATTTTCCCATGCAAATTTGTTATCGTGATTTCTCAGGAAGTACTGCATGGATCTTTCTCAAATTTGGTACACAGGTTCCCCTTATGGTCTAGTTGTGCAAGGTACCTTTTTCGGTCCGAATCGAAGATCCAATATGGACACAAGGCGGCCATCTTGAATTTCCCCTTGAAACATTGTTACCGTGAATTCTTGGGAAATATTTCATGGATTTTTCTGAAATTTGGTACACAGGTCTCACATGGGACCTATTAGTGCAAGATACCTTTTTTGGTCCGATTCGAAAATCCAAGTTACGCTCCAAATTAATTTGGTATTCTCAAGTGACGTTGCATCAGAAGAGTCGGCGGATCAAACGGTGGGGCATATTCTATATATTGACTATAGAGAATATCCGTACCTTCACCTTTCATATCAAGGAGTTCAAATAATTCTGAATTAAAATGTATTTCTTCAAATTTTAAATCAGCCTTCTTTAGTCCATGCAGTAGCAAGTGAACTGCTCCACCGTTTCGTATGCCGACATCAGTCTTGTGATTCAATGTCACAACTCGACAACTGTAGACTACTGGATGTTTCGATCCAAGGGAGATAATCAGGATCCAGGCACTTTTGAAGTTTCAACATTACTGCGCGGGCCGGATCCCTTCAGTATTAAGCATTATTGTACCATCTTACTATTTTCGAGCATGGTATCTTGATTTAAACAGTATATTTATTTCACCAGGAAACAGGGATCGGCGAACAGGCAGAGCCTATTTGAACGCCTCTCCCAACAGACATATTACACATACATGTACAATTACAAGATGACAGACAACAGTGAATAGAATAAGAAACAGTTACAAACACAATAATTAACATGCAGCTGCATGGTATCTTAAAAGAGATATCTCAAAATAGCCCAAGAAACAGAACAGAATTAGCATTCGTTCCTAATTATAAAATCTGAAGTGTGTTTCATAGCTCATGCCAAAGTGTCAAAGAGATTGGTCTTCGATTCCAGTACCCAATGATGACACGTGCAAAAAAATAAAATAAAAAAAATACTACAAAACAAAGGCGAAGGATCCTCGGTACATGTACATTCACTTTCAGACTAACTTTGCTCATTTCTCTTGTATTATAACAACCGACATAAGTAAAGTTTCTAGAAATCTTGAAACTCCTGAAACTTATTATCATATCTTGGTGTTTTTCAGTGGCCTTTTTCAATCTTTTTCACTCAGATTCGAAATTCTGTAAACAAAATTACAAATCAATTGTCTGTTCTTAGTAACAATGGACAAAAAGATCCTCTAGTCATTAGCTTACAATTATCGGACAATGGTGGGCGCCAAGATCCTTCAGGATCTCTCGTTGTAATGAACGACCGATTATCTCTTTACGAAACATCAGATGTTCAAGGCCTAATATATAAGCTTGTTATAGATGGACACGTTATACAGCTTTTTCTTGCCGTAGAACTAAATTTTATGAAATTTCTGCACTGATGTAAAGTGCCATTTTCGCGACAAAAGAGGTCTGACCGCACTCTGCAAACATTTGCGTGCGGGAAGTGCAGACGACACTCGGGCGTTTTCGCCAAATATTCTATCAGTCGGAAGGGAATCGGAAGGGAATTCATCCTTGAATTTATTAGCATATTTATCCTATTTTTTTTTGTTTCAAATCTATAGCAAATATCCTTAGATTAAATTTCGATACTGTTCTAATTTTAGCTATTACCCACACTGCCTCAAATCCAATATGGCAGCCCCCGCAAAAAACACCCACGCAAACGATGAAATCTGAACATGATAGACTTCGGTGATTGTCTGTCTTTACATGGATTTACACTGGGTTTGTGATTAGGTTCTGTATCTGTATTTTGTCTCACGTAATGCATGTATGTTACCTATTTAACGAACTTCGTTCGTTATTATTTATTATATATATACACACATTTGTTTATATAAAATAAAAATAATTTTTAAAATATACTAAATTGCGACAACGGAATTTCAGACAACGTCAGATTCGGACAAATCCTGCACCTACATGTATTCCCTGCGACGGAAGCAAGGCTGATCGGGATGCCTGAATTTGAATGAGGTTTGAATACGACACTGGAATTCCATTGGCTGTAAATAATGTCAGTGCTCGTTAATTACTCGGAGGATTTACATCAAATTTACATATAATATTTCCGACTCACTCGGCAGTTTTCAGCTACCATAACATTATCAGAATATCACCCAATCTTAGATCTATTGTGCCGCATAGTCCTATATCCGCGAATTAGTTATTTTAACCCTTGGCAGGCTACGTAAAAGAAAGCTGTTGGCGATTTCTCTTGCCAGAAACTAGCTTCCATTCCTGCAAATTTATGTCTTATTCCCGCTTAGTCCGTGCAATTAGATTTTCAAAATTACTGACGTAGAATTTATCTCTGCCTATAGAGAATGTCTGATCGATCGCTTGTATCAATCTTGTATTATCTCTACCATTGGCGATAGTTTTGGAAAATCCCTTTGAAGATGAAGATGGGATGTTTGAGGCCTGAGCCTCAGCCTTAACGATCTCTCTCGGTCGTCTGTTTCATGTACGCCTGTCGAACACCTCAGCTGGGACCCAAGGCATCCTCGAGTGTTACAAATGCATGAGCGAGCATGTTTTATGTTACAGCGAATGTGGTTAAATACGCAACACTTTCAAAAATAATGTTATTAAATTACTTTGGAAAGGAAGAAGTGGAATTAGAATGGGAATAACCATGTTGTATTTTAGTATTTCTGGTTTTATTGCGGCAAATATCCGTTTTACAGACTCCGCTGACGCGTCGCCTGTAAAACTCAATTTGCGGCAGTAAAAACCAGCATTAAGGGAGTATAGAGGACCTTCATTTTTCTGCACTTATGGGGTTACAACATGGTGATATGTCGAATTATTCAAAACAAGCTGGATTTCCTAACAAAAGTACCAAGACATCTTAAAATGGATATAAATCAACAAAAGTCACAAAAGAACCATTTATGCGTTTTACTGGTGGTTCGATAGTGTGATGGGACTGACCAAAAAGTTGGCAATTTAGATTCAATGGTTGGAAGGTGCAAAGTGCTCCCGAGGTTGCAAATTATGCCCCCGACATCCCCCAATATTCACTCTTAGTCGATTTCAACAAAAAGGAAACTTGTAAATGGCTAATAAATGAATCTCCAATAATATACCATACCCCCACCCCGATTCCCCGCCCCCACCCCCTTCTGGAAATAGGACTGGAACGGCTCAGTTTACCTGTTATACTGCTCATATTTTCTCAAAAAGGTATGGTGTCCCCGTGATTTTATTACATATTCAACAAGAACTATATGTGTTTAGTATTATATAGCAAAATGGGGGAAATTTGACCTTTAATTGATTGAGCATCAAGCCCGAAAAAGTCAAATTTTCCTATGTATTCAGTGTTATGGCTTTTAAGTGGTATACATGCATTTGGCTGCCATATTTTTTTATACAGATATACCAGGCTTCGGGGGTGTATTTGCGATATATCCCGGTCAAGACCATAGAAAATTTCCCGAGCGTCAGCGAGGGAAATTTGCCATGGTCGAGACCGGGATATATCGCAAATACACCCCCGAAGCCTGGTATATCTGTATAATTACACCGCATATGCTAAAGAGAAGCATAGATGAAGACCGAAAGATAATACAAAGTAATATAAAATAGAACCGAACTTTATTTACCACACAAACGCTCCAAATCTGTCGTCTGTGGACGCTGCCATGTTTGTTTACAAACAAGACGGCGAAGATCGCCACCAGGGGAGATAATTCGGCGGCGGGATAATTCGGCAAATACTTTTAGGCAAATACCCCGCTGCCAAGGCAACGGAAGGCAAATTTCCCGCTGCCCCTGACAGTCGCGTGAGAATGACTCGTGGATGAGAATTTGCCGTAAATGCCCCGGCTAAGAACCAATCAAAACTCGTCTATCTTATATAAGGTTTAATTATAACGAGTATGGATCGTCTTCTCTTAACCTGATAAAAAATACTGAAATTTAAAAAAGCATTCAACCTCTAGAATGAACGCCCTCTACTGTCTTAACGTCCGCAAATACTAAAAAACACAGTTATTCCATTAATATCTTTCAGTTATTCACTCTAAATTATTTTGTGGACGACGGCTGAATACATATTTAAACTTGTAAATGATACGATATTGAAGGTGAAGATGAACATCTATATCAGTGTTTTCTCAGTTAAACGCAAGGGTGGTGGAAAACGATGCCAGTGTAATGACCCCACAATCGAATATACTGACTGAATATTTCTAAAAACACCACAAGAATCAAAAGTGATCCCAGTGATGATTTGTATCCCACTCACGCTCTTATTGTAGCTGTTCATGTGCACATCTTGAATGGCATGACCACACGCCCCCCCCCCCCCCCCACCCCCCCAGCTTCGGCTCGAGCGGTATTAGATACGAATATTTCAGGGCGATAATGTGATAGCCCAATCAAGTCATCTGTTGAAAAATGATGAAATATGTGGCCGCCAGTTAGCAAAAAAGAAACGGCCTAAACAAGGGCGTATTTATTAAGTGCAAATTTATGAGGCATGGTGTTCAAACAACAACAACACTCTTAATTCTGTGTCGTAAGCAAGAGATCAATGTGCTATGGAAAACCTACTTTTATTTCAGACTATTATTTACTGGTTTATGATGCAGTTTTTGCAAAGAAAACACATAAATAAAAAAATCGAAAAATCTACTCTAATCTTCAGTTATCGTATAACTTCATTCTATCACCAGTGGTGATCACTGAATCATTGAATAACTCGAATTTTTGCACTTTCTAGGTATTATTTTATTGTTCTAGTAGAAAAACATTTTCTCCATAGCAACTCGAGCTTGAACCGCATTTTATCACTGCCTTTGTAACCGTGAGCACTATTTTCACAACAACGTTAGTTTTTTACCCGTCTGAGTTAAAATTGCGAAATGTTGTTACTTTTTATTATTTAACCCTAAATGGCCCCCCTACCAAACTTTCTGCGCTATCTCCGGAACGACAAAAAATGGAGAGCTGAAACTCCGTGACTTTATAGCTTATCATATTGGGGTCAATTTGAGCCTATTTGCATAACCCCCCGAGCACAGGATCAAGGCAAAGTTCAAGATGGCGGCCACGTGAGGTCCCAGAAAAGTGATGTTTTTGTCATATTTCTTCAAAATTTCTGCTTTTCCGCGATGAAAAACTATTTTATTTCACATCACATTAATATTTACTCATTTATCATGCAGTTTTTGCGGAGAAATTGCATAAATCAAAAATTCGAAAAATCTGACTGAAAAAGCTACCAAAAAATGCCGCTATTGAAAATGACGTACACTGTGACGTCATCAAAGCGACCATCTTGGATTTCTTCTTTTTTTCACATTTTCTGGTAGTGCTTGACCCAAAGGTATAGTATGGTAAGTTTCAGCCCCCTAGCTCAAGGGCTAAGAAAAATAATTTAGGGAGAGCCATTTCGGCCCCCCCCCCGGCCACAACAGGTCCCAAAAAGCCCAGGCCAGATAGGGTTAAATCTCATCACATTCGCAGTTTTGATGACTTTAGTTACAAACCCGTCTGTCGACGATCATGAGGACAGTTTGGGTGATGAGTTCCAAAACATGAGTAATATCATGAAAATGTAGGCAGTGAATTATTTTTAAATGAACATCACAGCGTTGTAAGATGGTGACTATGGAACCTTCTTAGCCCCCATGGTTATGTAGCATCTAAGTAATTCTGCCCAACCCGAGGCCAGAGCCATGAAAATAATACAATATTTTGCATTTGAGGATGTCCAAAGGCCGCGATATGAATACCCCAGCAACGCAACAATTCGAATTTCCAGAAAATTGTGTGAGAAAAAAATAATCAATGGTTGGGAAACGTATTCAAAATACCACTACTTAGAGCATTCTGGTGAGGATAAGTTAAACAACGTAAATGTTTCAGAAGTCTCATTTTAAATTTTCCAACATCGTACTTTTTCGCGAGTCATTTTCGGGGGTTTTCGCGAGTCATTTTCGTTCTTTTTCATGGGATATAGTTTGACAGTGGTCAATTTGAGTTATATCCGCCTCCGTCGGCTCGACATTTCTAATGACAAAAGACATACGGTTCCTATATATTGTCTCTGCAATGGCATACATTTGCTGAAGCCCAATAAAAGAAGGACAAATGGACAGATTGTATTGATGAAAATAGTAATATAATTACCTACATGTATACTACGTTATACAACGCGTTCAGTGACCAATGAATAGCACGATAAACGAAACTTATCAAATTACACTGAGTTTTATTTGACATCTAATTTGAAAATTTGGGACTCAGCATCCAGGAAACAGCAGATATAAACAATAAATACCATCCGTGGCATCTCAGTCTTTCCCCCCCCTTTTTTTTTGTTTGCCAGTGTAAGATAACGTTGAAGAGACTTCAGCATCTGGACCGAATTGCACCATTACAGCACATACGGAATCTAGCGTCATAATTAACTGTTCCACAACAGCCTGGACTGATACCGGATCTGGACCGAATCACGCCATTACAACACATACGAAATCTAGCGTCATAGTTGTTTGTTCCACAACAGCCTGGACTGATGCCAGATCTGGACCGAATCACGCCATTACAACACATACGAAATCTAGCGTCATAGTTGTTTGTTCCACAACAGCCTGGACTTATACCGGATCTGGACCGAATCTCGCCATTACAACACATACGAAATCTAGCGTCATAGTTCTTCGTTCCACAACAGCCTGGACTTATACCGGATCTGGACCGAATCTCGCCATTACAACACATACGAAATCTAGCGTCATAGTTCTTCGTTCCACAACAGCCTGGACTTATACCGGATTTGGACCGAATCACACCATTACAACACATACGGGAAGTGGGATTGTATTTCCGGGAGCCACAAACACCTGCAATTATAAACAACGATTAAATATCGGCAGCAAGTAGGTAGAAGGTTTAGCTTTCAAAGCTTATGGAAAGATAAACGAACTGACACATAGTGTGAAAAAAAACAAGTAAACCCAACATACAATCCGCCTGTGATGGTCTCAAGGTCAGAATAGCTCCATTGCCAGGTTGGGAACTACACAATATGGAACTATCAAAATATCCCTAGTGATCTGGGGCGATATGCAAGAGTTGGGAAAAAATGACGACGTCTGGCGAAAAAGCAACCATACATATAGGACTTCACAGGAAAGCTTGTCTCGGCACCTCACACACAGACCCTAGAATACGGTGAATTCTTGAATGTAGCCTTAGTATCTCTGTCGCGCTTTTATTGCAGCTGTTCATGTGGAGACTATCAAGTATCCACACGGCCCCTAGTACCGGTTTATACGGAATTAGATACGCTAGCTCGGGAGTTGTGATGACAGATCAGCTCAAACAAATAACTCATCTGATGTTAGTGGATGAGAATCGAGGACGTCTGATGAAGTAAACGCCTCAACATGGGGTAAACCTGGTAAATGCAAGAATACCCAGAAAAATTAACCTGTAATGTCGCCCACCATCACGGGTCTCTCCTATTTCTCTCCTCTCTGATACCTAACAAATTTGGACCACTTTTGTGGATTTAAATTTTTTTTCAAGTAGATACACTTATAAGCATAGGCATAGCCAACCATGTCAATGTCCGTTCCATCTCATTCACCAGATGTTACGAAAGATCTGCTTGCTTTATACCATATCTATATATACGATAGAGAAAATGAAATAAAGTGTTCTCAATATGAATTGAGAGACTTAATTTCATACTGACAAAATAGTCATGGCGAAGATTCCCAAAACACAAATCATTGCGATTGTTTGGAAGGATATGTATCATTGAAGAATCGAAAAATATGTATTTTAGCTCAAGATACACTCCAGATAAGCTAAATTATACGTTTTGGAACAATGTGATGTTGCCGTCTCCTAAGGCAATTTGAAGGAGACCATTTCTTGATTTGTGATCTAAAACATCTTACGAAAAATATACCGCGGCGTTTTACACCATTACGGTGATATTCGTTCCCTCAGGAAGACAGTGTATCAAGGAACACTATATTGCAACAATATGGGCGCATAATGTACGTTCGCAGAGATTTGCACACATAAATTACAGTCTATCTGAAATGGTACAATATCGGAATTTCAATTCCAGGTAGAAACTAAACAAAAATTCATCGAAGAACCGCGAACCGTCGAAGAAATCTATATGGGTACGATGTTTATCTCTTATATGTAAGGTAGTTATTCTTAAGATGACTCCCTCTGCTCAAAGAAAAAAAATCGAAAATTGAGGAATACATACCGGTACCAAAGACAGCGTGAACACTCTCCAGGCAGAGGATAAGGAGCATCAATATGGCGGAACACTTTAACATTTGTCTGAGCATGGTGGAGTCGAACTGGTACAGCTATGGTTGGATGGTTGTTGTCGATGAAAAACTCTTACTGGTAGGAGGTGATATACTTTCGTTTATATACCAGTATGATCAATTATTTTTCTGCGTAAATAAAGTCTGGAGGATCAATTAATCAAATCCTTGACGCCCCGTGTGAACATGACATAAGTACCTATGGGTATCTATAATATACAAAATCCCATCAGGCTCTAACGCATTTTGTCATTTATCAATTAACTGGGGTTTTTTCCTTTGTATGTAAAACATTATTTTGTCTTGTTTAATCATTGTTAACAATTTATTCTGTTTTTTCTCTATGTAAATTATTATATATATGTTATCTGAGGAGAATGCCTCGTGGGCTTGTGACTGTGCATAATCCTCATAAAATTAAATAAAGCATTACATTACATTACATAGTTGTGTCCTGTTCACCGACATACTCATTCATATCGAGCGAAGCGGAACTGATAGTTAATGAGAAGTTTGAGACAGGCAGGAAAAACAAGTTCTTCTAATATTCAAGCGTCATGCTCACAAAAATAAATGTTAATAATATTTGAGATGACTAAATGTTTAACTGTTCATGAATAAACGCAATATATAAAGTTTTTGTCGTACTGACAAGAAGTCTTATTATCTCACAGGCTAATATTCTGACTGCATATCTTAAAATATCACAAGAACAAAAATAATCCATGTGATGATTTGTATCTCAGCCAGTAGTATAGTAAGCGTAAATTGCAGTCCCTTGACCTTTGTGCGCTTAAAAGCGAATTGACACCAGTTGGCCTCTGTGACTTCACTTCCAGTTCCGGTCACGCGACAGAAAGTGACCATTGGCTTCTGTTCATGCGCAAACTACCGGATATGGTGCGTAGTGGTCAAAGGTCACTTCCGGTCACGTGACCGAAACCGGGAGTGACATCACAGGGGTCAACTGGTGTCAATGTACGCTTACATTTACTTGAAGCAGATTACAAAACCTGGCTATTAATACTACAATCACGCGTCATTCTGCATGAATCGATTTTGGAGGTATTACGCAGTATTACCATGTACTGTTCAACTCCTCAATTCGGGTGATCTATAAATAGAACTGACGTCATGATCTATAAATAGAACAGGGTTTCTCCACGGGGAATCTCCCTGTCCCGATGTTGAGCGATGACGTCATCGCGGACCAACAAATCTCCACATGTTGTCTTCCGTGGTATAAATGCAGTGATACATACCCCGTCCATAACCCCATTTGGGACGACAATTGCACCAGGGCAGAGGAAAAAGGCCAAGTAGTGGAAAAATGGCTTGACCAAAACAACCTATGCTATTTAAATAATGGCCACGGGACGCGAATAGACATGAACACCGGTAAACTATCTGCAATAAATTTAACTATTGTCTCCCCTGATCTAGCTGTTAAATCCGAATGGGAAGTGATTCCCGACACGCTTGACAGCGACCACTTCGCCATTCTGACGAAAATTAGTATAAAACCGGACTCTGAAAGGACAGACGCCCCTCCAAAATTTCAGTATTCCAAGGCCGACTGGAAAAGCTTCCAGAAAGACTGTCAAAGCCTAAATCATGACGAGATATTCAATTCCGATCCAGAGATGTTTAATGAAAACATTACAAATTCACTACTAAACATAGCACAAAAATATATTCCCATGTCACAACAGCGCCACAACAAAAACCCGGTACCCTGGTGGAACCCAGAGTGTGCAAAGAACATTGCGGCCAAAAAGAAGGCACCAAGAAAATTCAAAAAATGTAGGCTCCAAAGTGATCACGCGAACTACAAGGAACTCAAAATCATAGCTGAAAAAGTGTCAAAGAAGCTAAATCCAAATGCTGGGAAGACTTTTGCAACACTATAGATACCAAAACCAATTCAAAAAAGTATGGAACAAAATAAAAAATATACAAGGAAAGTTAACAAACACAGTCCCTGTACTGAACAAAACTAAAAAAACGAACAAAGAAAAGGCAGAACACCTCGCCGAATCTTTCGCTTCGAACAGTAGCGATAGGAACCTGAAACCAGAATTCAGAAAATTAAGGAAGAGACAACGATAGAAAACGATCTGGACAATCATTTAGAAAACTATCTCAATGCAGACTTCAACATTAATGAATACCGCAAAGCTATACACTGTAAAAAAGAGAGCTCACCTGGTGAAGACAAACTAGGATACACGATCCATAAACACCTACCTAATAAAACACAGAAGCTAATTTTGAAACTAATTAATGTCAGCTGGCAGACCAAACAACTTCCAAGTAAATGGAAAACATCCATCGTTATCCCAATCCCAAAATCAGGTAAAGATCCATCCGACAGCAACTCTTACCGCCCAATTTCTCTCACTTCAAATCTATGCAAAATAATGGAAACCATGGTAAAGAATAGACTGGAATTTCATATAGAAAACAACAACTTATTAAACAAAACTCAAAGCGGCTTTCGTAAGAACAGAAGTACGTTAGACCATATAGCCAGATTACAACACTCAATAAAAAAGGGGAATGCCAAACATCAGTACACACTAGGTATCTTCCTAGACATAGAAAAAGCATTTGACCTTGTATGGCAGGACGGCATAATTATTCAATTAAGCAGACTTGGAATTAAGGGAAGAATGCAACACGGGATAAAAAACTTCCTAAACAATAGAAATTTTAAAGTTCGCATAGGAAATACCCTATCCACCGACCATGAATTAGACAACGGTACCCCTCAGGGAAGCGTCATAAGCCCCACCCTTTTTAACATCCTCATCAATGGCCTAGCCAATGAAATTGACACGAAACATCCGGAAGTAGAACAGTCTCTATTTGCTGACGATTCTGCCCTCTGGAAAACCGCACGTTCCATAAAAAAAATTGACAGGTATAATGCAAAATACACTAGATACAATTAGCGGCTGGGCGGATAAATGGGGCTTCAAATTTTCCGCCCTAAAAACAACGGGCATTATATTTTCAAACAATAAACACATTGACGTTAAACTAACACTAGGAGGTCAGAAAATTGAATTCAGAAATAGTGTTAAATACCTAGGTATGATATTTGACAGAAAACTCACATGGAAAGACCACATCGACCAACTAGTGCTCCGGTGCAATAAAGACCTGAACCTCATGAGGTGTGTGTCTGGGACAAACTGGGGAGCTAGTAAATATAGTCTGATAAAATTATACTAAACCTTAATCAGGTCAAAAATAGATTACGGGTCCGTCGCCTCCAATCAGCATGTAAGACACAACTAAAAAGAATAGACAGCATCCAATATTCTGCTCTAAAAATAGCTACTGGAGCCTTCAAGGGAACCGCCTTATGTAGTCTTCAAATAGAAACCAATGAGAAACCTCTTCGTTTAAGACGAGAGGAACTGTCCCTGAAATATGCAGGAAAAACTAGAGCTAAGGGGGATAATCACCCATGCCACAAAATGTTTGAAGATAAAAGTGAATATGAATATTTAAAGAAAAACTGGGAAAAAGACTCCGCCCCTCTCGGCTATACCGTAAATAACCTATTCCAAGAACACGAAATACCAATCACACACATCTGCGACACAGACAAAATCACTAGGCCACCCTGGGAATTAGAGTCGCCCCACGTGGACACAAGTACACATGACTACCTCACAAAGAAGGACAACCCAGACTTTATTAGAGCCACCACCCTTGAATATATCAACCAAAACTGGAAAAATTACTTAAAAATCTATACAGACGGACCGAAAAACTCGAGTAATAACACAGGATCAGCTTTTGTTATACCTGACCTCAACATTTCAAACTTCCAGACAATATGTCTGTATACACTAGTGAACTGATTGCTATAATTAAGGCTCTCGAATGGATCATCGAGCACAAGCCAATCCGTGCTGTGATACTCAGCGATTCCCTTAGTGGACTCACATCCATTGAAAATTCTATATCTGACAGTAGACCTGATCTCATACACAAAATAGAATATATCTGTACACAAATACACAACGAGGGTATAGACGCCATTTTAGCTTGGGTCCCCGCGCATGTCAACATCAGAGGTAACGAAGCAGCCGACCAAACTGCCAAAGACAGTCTTGCAAAAACCACACACGATGTGCCAATAGGATTAAGATATAAGGAACTCAACACTATCATTAGACGCAAAATAGATAGCAAGTGGCAAAAGGAATGGAACGAAGAAGAACGTGGACGATGGTTACATAAGATTCTTGATGGAGAGAAAAGACAAATCCAAGGATTCCAGTTAGACAATAAGTGTGATGACCGCATCATCACAAGATTAAGACTAGGCAAAACCGGACTTAAATCACATCTGTCCACGCTTCTGAAAAAACACCTCACCACTCTGTACCGCATGCAACAATGTAGAAGAAACAATAGAACAAGTCCTACTTGAATGTCCTAAACACTACCCACAACGCGAGGCACTTAGAAACGAATTAAAAAAAATCAACACTCCCTTAACATTACCAGCGATATTAAACCCTAAGCCCCCCATTAGAAAACAGGTATTCAAGTCCTTAATAGATTTTATCAAAACTGCTGGCTATTATATATATTCCAGTATATAACTCTACCCCCGTGCATGCGCACCACTAACTAACAATGTCAGCATTGGCCAAAATTTCTTTTTTGAAATAAAATTTAGGCAATGTGGGCACCGGAGATACCATGTTCCGTGTGGGCCGGCTGCCACATTAGTCTCAAAAATCGGAGGCCAAGACCAAATCAACATCCCTGCGACATTATTGGCCAAAAATCTATCTTTCGCAATAAAATAGGCAATGTGGGCACCGGAGATACCATGTTCCGTGTGGGCCGGCTGCCACATTAGTCTCAAAAATCGGAGGCCAAGACCAAATCAACATCCCTGCAACATTATTGGCCAAAAATCTATCTTTCGCAATAAAATAGGCAATGTGGGCACCGGAGATACCATGTTCCGTGTGGGCCGGTAACCACATTCGTCTCTAAAACCTGAAGGCCGCTACCAATTCATCAACCAAGGACATAAATCATTAGCACACGTCCAAGAAACAACCACGCACACAGATAATGTCACTCACAAAAATGAATACTACACACTGTTTCATCTTATACTTTCAGAAATGGAGATGAACACGATGAGGACGACACAGACGAACAAGACCAGACATCAAACAGAACACTGATGACGACAAAAATTATTAAACAGCACCTCACGGCACACCGAAGATCAAAGACGGGCTGGACAAGACTAAAAACAAAAGACGGGTGACGATCACAAGAATACCAACATCGCCGCACAACAAGAAACCTCCAGAACCAGAACATCACATCCTAAACCGCACCGACACGCTACCTCATAGATGCCTTAACACAAAATATGATCCTTTGACTTTCACGCAATATAGGACGTAGACCTGCCGTCCTGTGCCCCAATACACACTCCAAGCAATTGTTACAGGCCCAGATTTCTGGAAGAACCCACCCTGTTCCCAAGGGCGTCGTTAGTGAAGTCGATCCAAAAATCCTGTAGACGCCCATGGCTCTCCCAGTTTTTTCTGGACGGCTTTGTGCGTACAAAGGAGTACCAAGACAAAGGAATCGTACACGCGATTACAGTGAACTCATATTTACCAGTATAACTTAACCAAAAACCGGAAAGAGACTTACGAACTTGTACATATAGCGATTCTTATTTACTTCTATATATATCTCCTACTAATCTCTCATTGTTATTTATTATTTATTTATTTATTCATTTATTTATATATTTATTGCTGGAAAAGATATTCAATCAACAAAGTAATGTACCGTGAAATTCAAATAAAACATTGAGTTGATGGGCCGCGAAATCCGAATGGGAAGCGGCCCTTAAACTACAATTTCAATCAAAAACCGTCCAGTTAGTGTTATATAATATAGCATGGTACAATCGCTCGCAAAAGGTTAAAAATCATCCGTGCAGGTTTGTTTGAGTGAAATCATGAAATATGGCGTCCAAGGGGAAAATTCCCGGATGATACGAAAATTAAGATCGCTTGGAATTATATGTACCCTTGAAGAATCGAGAAATATGAATTTTAGCTCAAGTAGAAAAGGAGTATTTGAATGGACGTATGGGTGTCGAGATTGACCAATAGTTGTCCGATTGGGTTGTGTGGACGTCATCGTGGAGCTCTCGTGCAGGACCATCCGACTGGACTATAGTGTGTCGTCCGTTTTCACCATTCTGTGCACCTGAAGAAAGGGTATTGGAATGGACGTTTTGGGGTCAAGGTGGGCCCATATTGGGCGTACTGAGTCGGAGAAGATATCCATGTGAAGCGCTCCTCCTGGCCGATCAAGTTATGGGTGGGTGCATGTTTTCATAGAACAAAAACGGAGTCATAGAAACGAGAATTTTGTTGCCGTTGTTGTTGAGATAGTGTAGTCGTTCAGGCAAGTAAAAATCAAGAGAAGTAATCCAGTTAGTAGTACAGAGAGCAGAAACTGTCATAGTTAATTTTTCGGGAAATTTTCTGTTAAAACCCCTGTTCTATTTACAGATCACTCGCGAGTAGTAGAGAAAGGGGAGTTTTGGAGGTGCAATGGGGTGCGATTGGAGGAGATAAGGGCCTTTTTTCCATCCGGCTACCTGGTGGAGTTACATGTATGTGCGTGTGTGAAGGAGGAAGAGGAGGAGGACGAGAGGGTGTGGTGTTGTTAGTGGTGGGTGGTGCTGGTGTGTGGTGGTGGTAGTAGTGGTGGTGGTGGTGGTGGCCATGATGTGGACAGATGAGAGAACAACAAGGATGGCAGGTCAATCATTTATTTAACCCCACCCGCACATCATACCCACGCTGCGGGAGTCGCGTTGGATACGCTTACAATTTCCGTAGGCTCTTGTCCAGAAAGTTCAATTTTCGACCATCTTCGCTCTGATCCGTTTGTCATAAACGTCTTCGGGCAGCCCAGGATACTGGGGCCCCGAGCTCTTACTTCTCCCATCGGTAGGCAGGGAAGATAGATGAAAGGTCTCCTCGACACTGGGATCAATCTCCATCGGCTCTTCAATTCGCGGCGGCGGATCGACCTCCATGGATTCTTTCATTCGAGGATGCATTTCCATGGGAACTGAATATCCGATCTCGAGAGTGGCGAGCGTGATCCGAGTATAACACTTTGGTGACGTTTCAATTGACTGGAATGCTTAAAGACTATATCACACTCTGCACATATATGAGTGGGTACTTCATGTCGTACACGTGTGTGACCACGTAAACTGTCCAGGCGATGAAAGGGCTTCGAACAAGTCGTACACGCATCGTGGTAGTGTCTGATGAATGGAACGTCAACTGTGCGCGTCTTTAGGATACGCTTGCTTTTATGCCCAGACAACGCCTAGCTTAATGCTTCAATGCCCTATTGAAATATCTCAGAAGCTCTGAATTTTTAGATATTCCTTGGAATTGCCTCTAATTCATCGAAATGCAGTTACGCCTACCAACGCTCGTTCTTACGCCTTCACGCCCGTCTCAACTTTGATTGAAATTGTAGTTTAAGGGCCGCTTCCCATTCGGATTTCGCGGCCCATCAACTCAATGTTTTATTTGGATTTCGCGGTACATTTCTTTGTTTTCTTTTAATATCTTTTCCAGCGCTAAATATATAAATAAATAAATAAATAAATGAATAAATAATAAATAACAATGATAGATTAGCAGGAGATGTAAATAGAAGTAAATAAGAGTCGCTATGTACAAGTTCGTAAGTCCTTTCGGGTTTTTTGGGTTAAGCTATACTAGTAAATATGAGTTCACTGTTGGTCTAATCGCGTGGATGATTCCTTTGTCTTGGTACCCCTTTGTACGCACAAAGCCGTCCAGAAAAAACTGGGAGAACCATGGGCGTCTTCAGGATTTTTCGAATCGACTTCCCTAACGGCGCCCTTGGGAACAGGGTGGGTTCTTCCAGAAATCTGTGCCTGTAACAATTGCTTGGAGTGTGTATTGGAGCACAGGACGGCAGGTCTACGTCCTATATTGTGTGAAAGTCAAAGGATGATATGTGTTGAGGCGTCATTTCGGTGTCATATATGGGGTAGCATGTCTGTGTGGTTTAGGATTTGGTATTCTGGTTGCTCAGTTCGGTGGAGTAGCCTGTCTATAGCGTGGTACAGGGTCGAGTATTCTGGACGTTCTTGTTGTCCGACGATGATGATCTTCATGCATGTTTATCTCCATTTGGTGCTGTTTCATAATATTTGTCGTCATCGGTGTTCTGTTTCATGGCTGGTCTTACTCGTCTGTGGTCTTCAGTGTGCTGTGCCTGTATTACAAAGAATAGAAGAGTTTGTAGTTTCTTGTTTTCTGGTGTTATTTTTTGCCATCGACTGGCACTATCGTGATCTAAGTCACACATGATCAATATCAATAAATAATTAGGTACTAAATATTATAAATAAAAATATTATTATAGTTAAAGCCGATTGTGAATGTTTCATATAACCTCCAGTCTTCTGCCCCTGCATGAAGACCGGACGGTTAACATTCGTTAACGAGGGTTGGAAATAAGGAAACACAATTTGGTCGGAGCTCGTTATTAGGAGCTTTTAATTTGATCAGTGAATTTGTCTATGTTATTGCTATGGCATTTTGATTGGTTAGTGTCCAAATTTGATCAGTCATTTCTGATCACTGACCCTTATTTCCGCCCCTGTAAAATAGTTTTGACTCTAAGCGTGCTACATTTATTCAAATTTGGTCCTAGGTTTATTGGTGTCTTGGTGTAACCATATGGTATTAAATGGTAGAGTGATAGTCAGTAGATTTGATGTAAGCTAGTAAGGTGGAGTATACTTTGTTTATAAGAGGTGGTTTAGGATTTAATATAGAAGCCAACGACAGAGGGACATTTAAGTTTTTGAGTTCGTTTTCCAGTGTTCGGCGATAGAGGTCATGTTTTGGGCATTTGAGTATAAAATGTTCTATCGTTTCTTCTTCGTTGTTGCATGAAGTGCATAGTGGTGATGTGTTTTTTATTAGCTTAGATAAGTGAGATTTTAGTCCTGTTTTGCCTAGTCTTAATCTTGTGATGATGCGGTCGTCACGTTTACTGTTTAGCTGGAATCCAAAACTCCTTCTTTTCCCCTTATCTAGAATACTATGTAGCCATCTACCTCGGTTTTCTTCGTTCCATTCCTTCTCCCATTTACTATCTATTCTGGTTTTAATGATAGAATTCAGTTCTTTGGTTCCTAGTCCTATATGCACGTCAGGTGCAGTTTTGGTGAGGCTGTCTTTGGCTGTCCTATCGGCGGCTTCATTTCCCCTAACGTCCACGTGGGCGGGAATCCAAGCTAAAATGGCGTCAATGTCATTGTCTCGTATTTGTGTACATAAAATTTCTATTTCGTGTATGAGGTCAGGTCTGCTGTCAGATTTGGAGTTCTTTATAGATACCAGTCCGCTTAAGGAATCGCTAAGAATAACGGTGGAAACAGGTCGGTTCTGAAGAACCCATTCGAGAGCCTTGATTATGGCGACTAATTCAGTGGTGTATACAGACATATTGTCTGGTAGTTTGAAACCTTCGTGAATGTCAAGTTCTGGTATAACGAATGCAGAACCTGTATTGTGACTTGTGTTTTTGGAGCGGTCTGTATATATTTTCAAGCGATTTTTCCAATGTGTGTCAATATATTCGAGGGCAGTGACTCTTATATGCTCTGGGTTGTCCTGTTTGGTGATGTAGCTATGTATATTCGTGTCCACGCGTGGTGTGATTAGTTGCCATGGTGGTCTATTGACCTTGTCAGTGTCAGAGATACAAGAGATAGGGATGTCGTGTTCTTGGAATAGTCGTTCTATCGTGTAACCGAATGGTGCGGAGTCTTTTTCCCATTTCCTTTTAGGAATTCGTATTCGGTTTTTGGGCCAAAAATGTTGTGGCATGGGTGGTTTTCGCCCTTGGCTATTGTTTTCCCTGCATATTTCATTGACAGCTCTTCTCGTCTTAGATGTAAGGGTTTTTCATTAGTTTCTATTTGTAGACTACATAATGCAGTTCCTTTGAACGCCCCGGTGGCTATTTTTAGGGCCGAATACTGAATGCTGTCTATTCTTTTCAAATGGGTCTTGCATGCTGATTGATACGCGATTGAACCATAGTCTATTTTGGATCTGATGAGTGTTTGATATAATTTGATTAAGCTGTCTCAACGCCTTAACGCCCTGTCTTTATGTGTAGAATACTTCGCGGCGGGTGTCTGAGTGAAGTGTCACTGTTATAATTAGAAACAAAAATACGGATGTTTGCATGGTTTTGATCAGAAGGGGGTAGATTAATGTAAATAAGTAGGACTAATAGATAATTAACTTACCATAATACAGTAACTGCGGAAATGAGTTTTGGAAAGGGAAATTTAACAGACAAAAATAATAGTAGCCAAGCCCAAGCTAAGGCAATCTGTTTAATTCTTCCAGAGCCTCGGAAACTAAATTTTTAATCCTAATATTGAAGCATCCCTTAGAGGGTCAAAGTTAGTCATTTTTTTTATTTCTTCATTCAAATATTCATATTTCCTCTAACATTTGGTGAAAAATTGAAATCAAAATTATAAATAGAAGTGCTTCAATATTAGGATTAAAAATTTAGTTTCCGAGGCTCTGGAAGAATTAAACAGATTGCCTTAGCTTGGGCTTGGCTACTATTATTTTTGTCTGTTAAATTTCCCTTTCCAAAACTCATTTCCGCAGTTACTGTATTATGGTAAGTTAATTATCTATTAGTCCTACTTATTTACATTAATCTACCCCCTTCTGATCAAAACCATGCAAAAATCGATTGATTGAAATTGTAGTTTAAGGGCCGCTTCCCATACGGATTTCGCGGCCCATCAACTCAATGTTTTATTTAAATTTCACGGTACATTTCTTTGTTAATTTGAGATCTTTTGCAGCGCTAGATATTAAAATAAATAATTAAATAATGAATAACAATAACAATAACAATGAGGAAATATAAATACTAGTAGAGAAGAGTCGCTATGTACAAGTCGTTAAGTCTGTTATTGGTTTTTATACTGGAAAATATTTGTTATAATCGCGCGGATGATTCCTTTGTCTCGGTACCCCATAGTACGCACAAAGCCGTCCAGAAAAAAACTGGGAGAACCAGGGCGTTTTCAGGATTCTTCGAGACGACTTCCCTAACGACGCCCTTGGGAACAGGGTGGGTCCTTCCAGAAATCTGTGCCTGTAACAATTGCTTGGAGTGTGTAGTAGGGTACAGAACGGCAGGTCTACGTCCTATATTACGTGAAAGTCAAAGGATCATATTCTGTGTTGAGGTGTCAGTTCGGTAACATCTAAGTGGTAGCGTGTCCGGTGTGGTCTAGGGTCGAGTATTCTGATTCTGGGTGTTCTTGCTACGTGGCGTTGTCACTCTAGGCGCTGTAGGTATTCTTGTAGTCGTCATCCGTCTTCTGTTTCAGGTCTTGTCCAACTCGTCTGTGGTCTTCGATGTGCCTGTATCATATGAAATAGAAGGCTTGTAGTCATTCTTGTTTTCTATTGTTTTTCGATGCAATAATTTGATATATCTTCCTCCCAAAAACAGGCACGCCCCGAATGTCAGTCACATAATATGAATAGCAATATATAATTAAGACAGCAAATAGATAAACAAATGAATAAATAACTAAACATTTCGATAGATTCAGTGCTAGGTGAATAAACAAATAAACGACACTGTATTATTTCTGTATGCATTATCGTTTGATGGCCATAAGGAATTTGTAGGACAATGAGATAGACGGCCCTCAATATCAAGGTAACTCCGCCATCACCATTTCCTATATTTTATGCCGAATACCGCTCGCTATATGCGATTTGGCCGTGCTAATGTTGTCATGAATTCAATTAGATTTGGCCATCGTTTGCATCGTTGCAAACATCCGTATTTTTGTTTCTAATTATAACAGTGACACTTCACTCAGACACCCGCCGTGAAGTGTTCTACACAGGTGTGAAAAATTATCAGCTGAACAAGTTTTAGCAAGTTTTTTTATTAAAGTTTAAATTGGACTTTAAACCGTCTTGATGAAAAAAAAAACTTAGTGTAATAGGTATCCAGAATAAACAGGAATTCGAGTAGGTCCCATTAGACAGATTAAAAATGTATTTGACAATAGAATTCAAGCAAAAAATTTGGATTAATTCATCAGATGTATAGCTGGACACATTTTATCCGATTTCTAGCCTTTCATTTTTGTACAAAATCCGGGATTTAAACGTTTATTTCTCGAAAAGTATCCATGCTACGCTTTTGAAATTTGGCATGCTTGTTACTTATAAGGTGACCTAGTAAACGCTGTCTCACTTTTTGTAAGTTCGGATTAGTTTTTTAATTATTCAACTTTTAAGAAAAACGACCGTAAAATAGTACGTTTTTTCAATTTATTTTAGTAAAATAGCTGTAAGAACAAAACCAGGAAAAAATTTAAAAAAAATGAGATAGAGTTTACTAGTTCGAATTGTCTCCTGTCTAGGTATACCATCAAAGTTGAAACAAGACCAACAGTTTCAATTTCAATTGAAAAATGGACGCTATTGTTTTCATTTTAATTTAAAAAAATTGGAATATTTTCTACACAGTAGCAGCGTCGGTTATACATATAGTTGGAATCCCAACGCTGTACGCTTTCATAAAATATATAGTTTATTATGGTTATCTTGTATATTTATTGATACAGACGACAAATTGTCACGGGGGTGCAAACACTGCCTCTAAGAGCACAGCTATCCTTAACGTCCGTCCCAACTCATTAACGCCCTATCTCAACGCCTTAACTCCTTGTTTCAACGCCTAAAATGCCCTATTGTAACGCCTTTACGCCATAATGCAGACAGATGAGAGAAAAAATGATCAACTCGTTCACCAGTTTTCATATAGTTTATTCTCCCCAATGTTAACCCTATCTGGCCTGGGCTTTTTGGGACCTGTCCAGGCCTGGGGGGGGGGGGCCGAAATGGCCCCCCCTAATTATTTTTCTTACCCCTTGAGCTAGGGGGCTGAAACTTATTACACTATACCCTTGGGTCAAGCTCTACCAGAAAATGTAAAAAAATCCAAGATGGCCGCTTTGATGACGTCACAGTGACGCCATTTTGAAAAACGGCATTTTTTGGTCGATTTTTCGGTCAGATTTTCCGAATTTTTATTTTTGCAATTTCTCCACAAAAACTGCATGAAAAATTAGCAAATATTAATGTGATATGAAATAAAATAGTTTTTGCCCACTTTTCATTGCGGAAAAGCAGAAATTTTGAAGAAATATGACAAAAAATCACTTTTCTGGTACACCACGTGGCCGCCATCTTGAATTTACCCATGATCCTCTGCTCGGGGGGCTAAGAAAATAGGCTCAAAATGACCCCAATAAGACAAATGATAAAGTCACGGAGTTTCAGCTCTCCATTTTTCGCCGTTCCGGAGATAGTGCAGAAAGTTTGCTAGGGGGGGGCCATAATGGCCCCCCCCCCCCCCAGGCCAGGTAGGGTTAAACCATACCCAAGCTGGGGGAGCCGCGTTGGATATGTTTACAATTCAAGTACTGTTGTCCAATTTTCGGCCGCCATTTGATGCTGCATCTGTCACAGTGGTTCTTGTCCGTTAGATGTATTCTCGGCTGCTGCTGTCCAATTAGAAGTCCCCATTTCAGAAAGTTCAATCTTCGGCTATGCTCGCTCTGAACCGTTTGTTCTAATCGTCGACGGGCAGGCCAGGATACTGTAACGGCAACATGTTCTGGAACAGCTGTTTGCGCATTTTGATCGCATTTTGCCGGGCCTCGGTCGGCGATAGTCCCATATCCTCATCCTAGTGACGCTTGGTCTTCATGATGAACCTGTGCGTGGGGTCGTCTTTCATTTCAAACTGAAGCAGACTATACCGTTGATAGATCGCCATGGCCGTTTTTCTGATGCAGGGGCGCATTTTGATGTACGCCTTTTGTAAGTTATCCTGTCCGTCGTCTTCGATCGCCGCAGCGTGAGTATTAATAGCATCATGCAAAATACGATCACTGAAGGTAGGTTCTTCCTCACTTTCCGCTGTTAAAGATGTGCCATATATACGTCTACGTTGTGAATATTCAGCCGACCAAATGGCAGAGAGAAAGACAGACAAACCATGGAATTAACTATAGGAGATAAGACTGAAAACACCTCTATTAAGCCAGATAAGTTATGTCTTCTGCAAGAGACATGGCGGCTTGTCGAATTGAAACTGGCGAGTAAAACTGCGAACACGGGGCCATTAACCAGTAGAAATGTACGAGTGGTTCGAGAACAAAGGATTAACGGAGTGACTCTGTTGTAGGTGATAGACCGACAGGAAGTGAAGGAGTCACTCTCTGAAAACATCGGAGTACTCCTTTATGAGAACGGAGTACTCCTTTATGAGAACGGAGTACTCCTTTATGAGAACGGAGAACGGAGTACTCCTATAAAACAAACGAAGTAACTCTCTCAAAGTTAGCAACGGGGTAAACTAACGTGAAATGTAACCGATTATTTTTTTCAGTGTTCGATGTTTAAGCCCTGAGCCGTATCATCAAAACGTTTCCCTGGCTCGTGAGAACACAGCTAAACTCAAAATCACATGTTTACATGAATGTACACAACATAATTGATTATAGTGACCCAGTAAACGACTTTCGAATTTTTGCTAATAGAACATGATGATGTCTTACATCTTTTCTTGCAGCTATCACTGAACACCAACTTGTTATTTCTTGTGTGTGTGTTATTATTATTATTTTTTTTTTTTCGTTTGATGCTTATTGGAACTGCTGCTAGCTGTCAAACATGAATTTTAATGTCGCCCGGGAAGCGTAACAGTCATATGCTGCTGACAGGAAAATCCGACTGACACAGTTCGTAGAATCAGAAAAAGTTTATCATGTACAAGGGGTGGCGTGGAAAAGTCCCATAATATGCATGGGGAGACCAATACACCAGTCAATGTTTTCGGAGGAATGAACAGGCTTTTGAAATTATCAGTCCTTCTCTTGTGTTGTTACTCTCCACACGAACATCGACAGTCCCAGCATAATTTGAGTCGAACCGTATTGAAAAGATCACACAGGATGGATGTCCATAATCGACGAGCACCGCCACAGATTATCAAAGATCACAACAGCATCATCCAGTTCGACTTTCAGACGAGTTATAATCAGTCCTTTCACGAACTTGCATCCGATAATTAGGCCACACAGTTTATGCAGGGTGGTACTCCTAACTGTCTCTAGACTCTCCCTCCCGGGGTGCAGTTCGTTAATTTACCCTGTTGGTCGAGAGCAACAGAATTCTATCAGTCACACACAAACACGCTG
>JAVTVY010001571.1:0-34934 GCA_036873755.1 Hanleya hanleyi | reverse complement strand
CGCTTTTATACTACTAAACTGTGAAGTAGATTACATCTTACATAGGCCTTAAGGCCGTGATATGCATATGAAGTATTCTGGGGCATGGTCAGTACTTTCCAATTTTCCCTTCGTCTACTGCTCGCCGATTTTTTGATTTTTTTTATTATTATTTATTTATTTATTTATTTATTTATTTCCTCGAGAGCTTTAAAATAAGACCTCACTCTACCCCATCGGGCCACTAGTGCTCCACCTAGACTCCAACATGTCCACCCCGTATGGATTTATACATACTAATATCACAGTATATGAGTGTATATGGGTCTATATGGATCTATATACAAGCCTACCCGGTACTTTCAATTTTTTTTCCATCGTATTCTACATGATCAACCTCATAGCTCATAGTAAAAGCCATAAAAAAAACCGATCACCCCTATACCCATACAGGCCAAATATAGCGGACATGATCTTCGAATTGGTCTAGTCCGAGTTGTCTCCCTTGCACCAAAGCGTATAGATGGCGCTGTGGTTTGAACGACGTTATTATCCGGGCAAATTTTGGTCTTGAGCAGCCATTTTGTTAGCGTTTTGTTAGCGTCCTGCATACGGAGGACGATTTCACTGATCATTGTGTTGTTTTCTGAGCTGGGGAACATTCTCTGTCGCAGTTTATAACGGAACTTTGTTCCTTTCGGTGTCCGCTGAGATGAATAATGTGATCTGCATCATGCATCGCCTGCATGTCACACGTAAACTGTAATCGAGAGAGTGTGCTGTGTTGTGTTCGAGCGGACGCGTAAATTTGTGTGATATCAGACAGGAAACGTGAAAATTGATATTCTTTCACAGATTTCGAAGTGTATACAGTTCTGGTGAGCTGAACGCAGCCTTTATGTGCAGCGATTTGAACGATGATGTAGGCCACCGAACAGGTTTTGTGGAATCAACATTCTGTAACACTTCCCCCCTTGACTGGAGGGATTTTATCGGACATCTGCAGTACGGAACGCTATTTTGTTGCATACATTCGCTTATCGTGGCAGTCCGTATAATTTGTCAATTTTTGTGTTTGGTTTCGTGAGAGAGGACGACATTCGTTTTCATCAGTGCAAAACTCCCGCCCCCCGACCCGCACCACAACAGTGAAAGCTGGTGGATGAAATTCTACTCCACGGGAACGAATGAATGGAATATCTTACCAAACTCTCAGGTAGGATGTGGGTTTCAGGGGTTCACCGGGTGTGACAATTTCTTTATAATGATTTGTGATAAAAGCGGGTAAAACCTAATGTCAAAATCTCGTTGAAGGTCACGGAGATGTCGATTTATTGCTGATCAGCTGATTTCCAGGACAGACAGACATTATCTCGGCTCTTTTCTCTTCGAAATTCTTGTAATTTTGTTGAAAAAAATAAAACTTTGGAAAAAAAATAAAACACAACATTTTTAGCAGATAGCATAATCTTGCACTCACTGACACCCACAGGCCGCCATGTTGTCCCACCACATACAGGCCGCCATCTTGTCCCACCACACACAGGCCGCCATCTTGTCCCACCACCATCTTGCACTCACTCACACCCACAATTCACAGCCGCCATTTTGTCCCACCACCTACGGGCCACCATTTTGTCCCACCACCCACGGGCCTCCATCTTGTCCCACCACAAGCCGTGTAGACTATAAATAACGTGTGGTCTGTTCCCATTTATTCACAAAATACGATTATAACGACTTGGCTGCAGAAACTCCACCACAACGATGCCAACACGAAGCCGAGGTATCCCGCTTCAACGAACAGATTAACGGTATGAGACATGGATGAAATGAAGGCGGAGATTTCCAGACAGAACAAACAACGCCATAAAGAAGAAAAAAAAATCAAGATGCAGCGTGTGTACAGATGAAGAGAGCCAGTACGCAGTATATTGAAAAAAATGGGCGAGGGAGGGGAGGGGGAGGGGGGAGGGAAATGGAATAGCCAAATTTTTTTTTTTTATTGAATACGAAAGAAAAACAAGATTCATGGAGCCAAAAAAAATCTTTTTCATTTTCTATGTTTTTTTAACAATTAAAAATTGAAATTAAAAAAGGGGAGGGGAAATTGGAGGGGGGGACAAGGGGTAAGCAAGGTGGATGGAATAGCCCCAATTTTTTCTTTAAAAATGAACCCATGGGATCGAGTGAGGTATCAAATTGAAGCTTAGGTGAAGGGGCATGTAATGGGCTGGGTGTGGGATTGAACTATCGGCCTTGTGCGCATGCGCGGTGGCCGAAAGGTATGGAAATAGACGTTTTGGAGCTAGGGGATAGCCAAAATTTTTTTTTTTTTAAAATGGACCAATGGGGTCGAGTGAGGTATCAAATTGAAGGTCAGGTGAAGGAGCATCTAATGGGCTGGGTGTGGGGTTGAATTAGGGTGATTCCGCGCATGCGCGGCGGCCGAAGGGTGTGAAAATAGCCTTTTTGGAGCTAGGAGAGGCCCTAATGGTCCAATGGGGTCGAGTAAGGTATCAAATTGAAGGTGAGGTGAAGGGGCATCTGATGGCCTGGGTGTGGATTGAATTAGGGTGATTCTGCGCATGCGCGGCGGCCAAAAGGGTATGAAAATAGCCTTTTTGGAGCTAGGAGAGCCCCTAATGGCCCGATGGGGTCGAGTGAGGTATCAAATTGAAGGTGAGGTGAAGGGGCAAATAATGGGCTGGGTGTGGGTTGAATTAGGGTGATTCTGCGCATGCGCGGCGGCCAAAAGGGTATGAAAATAGCCTTTTTGGAGCTAGGAGAGCCCCTAGTGGCCCGATGGGGTCGAGTGAGGTATCAAATTGAAGGTGAGGTGAAGGGGCATCTAATGGACTGGGTGTGGGGTTGACATATCGATAAAAAATGGATATGACCTTGAACTGATCACGTGACCTCCCCGTGATGACAAATACCCAGAACCAAGTGAGTACATGCATCCCATAGTCCCAGGTCACGCCCGATTCACGCAGACCGGAAGTGACGTCATACACCTGCGCACAACCGTGATGGAAAAAACCAGAACCAAGTCAGTACATGCATTCCATACAGGCAGACGAGGTCAAAATACTCGCTTCTGATTGGCTGGTCAGGTCAGGTAAGTCACAGTGCTCCGCAAAAGTAGTGCAATGATCTAAAAATCGACTCCTTTTATACGTTTTTCTATAATCCACCATTTTGTCCCACCACCCACAGCCGCCATTTTGTCCCACCACCCACAGCCGCCATTTTGTCCCACCACCCACAAGCCGCCATCTTGTCCCACCACCCACACGACACAAAAAACAGGCCGCCATCTTGTCCCACCACCCACACGACACAAAAAACAGGCCGCCATCTTGTCCCACCACCCACACGACACAAAAAACAGGCCGCCATCTTGTCCCACCACCCACACGACACAAAAAACAGGCCGCCATCTTGTCCCACCACCCACACGACACAAAAAACAGGCCGCCATCTTGTCCCACCACCCACACGACACAAAAAACAGGCCGCCATCTTGTCCCACCACCCACACGACACAAAAAACAGGCCGCCATCTTGTCCCACCACCCACACGACACAAAAACAGGCCGCCATCTTGTCCCACCACCCACAAGACACAAAAAACAGGCCGCCATCTTGTCCCACCACCCACACGACACAAAAAACAGGCCGCCATCTTGTCCCACCACCCACACGACACAAAAAACAGACCGCCATCTTGTCCCACCACCCACACGACACAAAAACAGGCCGCCATCTTGTCCCACCACCCACACGACACAAAAAACAGGCCGCCATCTTGTCCCACCACCCACACGACACAAAAACAGGCCGCCATCTTGTCCCACCACCCACACACACGCATGCGCACTCGCCCCATTGTGACGTCACCCCAAGTTCTGCGCATGCGCAGTGAGGCGCTACCTTATCGATTTGCGGGCTACTTACTACTTACGTATTTGTCAACATTTAATTAAGCACACTATACTCTTTTTCTAGGTATATTACGAGATTATTGCATAATTGCAGCTACATTCAGCATATTGGTTAAATTCAAACTGGCGGGCATATGGATTAATCTGAAACTCGTTATTCCATGTCAATTGTCTAATTCAAGGCTCTGTACTAACCCAAAGGACCTATCAGTCAAATTGAACTCTTTCTAATCATAGTTCATTGTTATAGACTCATTTTGAGACAGAATTTTGGCACAGTATTATGGTAAAATTGAAATGGCGACCATCAGCGTTACAAAATTTCATATTGTACTTCTGAAATAAAATAATGAAATAAATAACCTATTAGTAATTAATATTGCGGTTTTTCATATGATTTGTCCAATTGAAGTCATTTTGAGAAACACAAAGGACCAAGTCTGTTTAGGTGGGTAAATGGCCCCAGAACAGGTGCGGTAGAAATGCCAAAAATAAAATATTATACATACAAGAAATTGTTCAGTTGGCATGAAGTACAATATTATATTGTATACCCAAGAAAGGTTTCAAGGCACGGGGTCTTATCATTTTCGAATAACATGGCCGTGAAATAGTACATTCGTGCAAAATGGTCAATTTTGAGGTGAAAAATTTCTTTCTATGAACATATGAAGATAAACGATAACCAGAACCAGCTTGATACGATAACCAGAACCAGCTTGATACAGCATACTCGCTGTTCAAATACGTAGTCACAGACCAAATCTGGCTCTGATTATCGTTTATCTTCATGTGCTTACAGAGAACAATATGAATTGTTTCACTTCAGAATCAACTATTTTGCACAAATGCACTAATTTACGAGCCTGTTACTCGGGAACCATGAGACTCAGTGCCTTGATTTTTTTCCGAGTGTACAATATATTATTATACTCTATGCCAATTGAACAATTTCTTGTAGTGGAAGTATTTTATTTTGTTACTTCTGTATTGCACCTGACCTGGGGCCATTTTCCCATCAAAAGATACAAGGTCCTTTGTTGAAATGAAGAAAATTCATCTTGTGTCATATTGTGTTGAGCTCATTTTAAGATCATTTTCAAAATCCTCAGTACAAAGCGTAAATGTAAACTTCAAAATGGCGGCCATATGGGGACATTTATAACATGTGCTAATTCCAAATGGCCATACAGTGTCAAAATGGTGACCATATCGGATCACCAAAAGCTTGCGGTTTTTCATGTCATTTGGAATTTGTCACGAATGTCCCAATGCAGCTTATAGCATATTATATTTCGATAATCTTTAGCACGAAGCATAATGGCTAAATTCAAAATGGCGACCATATATGAGGCCATCCAAAAGTTAAAAAATCAATTTATGATGTTTGGAAATTTTTTGGAGATGTGAAGATATTTATGGCATAAAATATAATTTTGGGTGAATATATATATATATCTAGCATTAAAACCGTCATGAGAGATGGTACATGGACAAAGAAACTCAGGTCGGTCAAACTGTATCAAATTGGCATATTTTTTCTCTCCCGTTTCGTTATTTTCATCAGCGAAACATTGCGAAAAGGCACTTTTCGGAAGGCCAGCTTTTATCGCCACATTTTAACCTACCTCCGCTCTGAAGTGTGATAGGAATGCCACGCACCCTTACCCTATTTATTCACCTATCACAGCTAGAGTTTCTGAGTTAGTTTCAAGCATGACCAGTTTTAGTGACTTTAATACGGAGCCGTAAAAGGGACATGCTCCGATCCGCACTTATTAACTGCGACCCCCAGTTATTAACTGCGACCCGCACTTATTAACTGGGGCCCGCACTTATTAACTGCGATCCGCACTTACTATAACTGCGACCCTCAGTTGGTAAGTGCGGGTCGCAGTTAATAACTGGGGGTCGCAGGTAATAAGTGCGGATCGGAGCATGTCCCTTTTACGGCTCTGGGGCCGTAAAAGGGACATCGGAGGTATACTCCCAGTTAATAACTACGATCCGCACTTATTAAGTGCGACCCGCACTTACTAACTGCGACCCTCAGTTAGTAAGTGTGGGTCGCAGTTAATAACTGAGGGTCGCAGTTAATAACTGAGGGTCGTAGTTATTAACTGGGAGTATACCTCCGATGTCCCTTTTACGGCTCCGTACTTTAACGTAAAAAGTTATCACATCTCATCGCTGACCTACTCCACTAGTCCAGTTTCTCACGGCGAAGATATGGTTATTGCGACTACATCCATAACACCCGTGCTACGAAGCGCGAAAAGCAGACAACACGGTAAAACTGAACTGCATGCCCCCACAGCCCGGACGAGCTGCTATTTTTGTCAAAGTGTGGTGGCAGGTTAATTGCGCTCTCTCCCACCTCTAATAGTGGAGCAATATCGTGCACAAAATTAGCCGAACCGTGCACTTCGAGATAAAAGCACGAAACTTTGCATGACAGTAGTCAAGGATGTCCTGACCATTTTCTGATAAGGACCCACTCATTTTTTCCCAATATGGTCGCCAAATTCAAGATGGCCGCCAATATAACGGTCTAGTACAGCAATATGATAATAATACTGTTTATTGTTTTAGTTGAGGTCTTGACACTTCTAGCGATGCTTGTTATTAATGCTCTAGTCCGTTTTCAAGGAAGATCTGTAAAATTATTTTTCCAAGGTGGCCGCCAAATTCAAAATGGCGGCCATAATGGACAAATTAGTCGTAAATCATCATACAGGATTATGTCTGTATTGAAGCCAAGCAAATCAAACCTGTTACGAATATACTTGATGATCCGCGCTCCACAACCTGTCTGTTACGCCCCGGTGAAGAAGTGGTGGTCCGGATGCAACGGGTGTAGTGGAACTTCGCACATGACATTGGACTGCGCCTTTTAGCAAGCCAGGCACGGGCGAAGCCGAACGGGCACCGGAACCAATGAGTTGATGACTTGCTCCAGAGGTACAGCTGCCGGAGAGACTGTAGTGGACGTATCTGTAAACGACCACGTTGCTTGATGTCTTGCGCTGATATCAGCAGAACAAGTAGAGCTTGCCAGTGCTGTAATAACTGTGACAGGTAGGATAAAATCTTTGTCCTAGAATCTGGATCTTGGCCCAGCGATCTTCCGGAGGTAGGACACTTCTTGAAGGGAGTCGAACACCGCATCAATGTATCGGCGCCGCTGAATAGGTTCCAAGTCTTCTCAAGCCAAGGGGCGTGGATGAGAGCCTGGCAAGTCTTCCTTTTCCCGAGGCAGAGATTCGGTTCGACGCAAAGCCTGGTGTCTGATCCGGCTTTTAAAGCAGCAGTCTCCCGTCTTCTCTTGGTAGATGTGGATGGAAAGGTCCGATACCGTAAACCTTCCTCCAGCTGGATCGATCTTCATCCCGCTTGGTGTCTGATCCGGCTTTTCTAACCCTCACGCATTATCTGGTCGATGCGGTGGGAGTCTGTGATGTCAGAAACCCTTGGGGTAGTGAACCAAAACTCAGGCTTGAGAGGTTCCGGGAACTTGGCTGGTTCCTTGTTGTCCGTGAAGACGGTATACGACGTGGAGAGCTTGACCCTCGTCGTGGAGATCCTGATCGTCGTCGTGACGAGCGTAACCTCAGTCGCGGGGTACAGGACCCTGGTCGCGGGGTGCGGGACCGACGACGTGGAGTCCGTGAACGGCGGCTGGGAGAACGGCGACGTCGGCCCCTGGAAGCCCTCCACTCCGTAGATCGGTATTTATTGGGCTCCATCTTGGCTACCATACTTTCTGTATTGACGGGATGTATCTCGGCCTTCGGCTGTATCCCGGTAACGGACCGAGTCCCGGTGTTGATGAGCCGAGTCCCGGCTTCCATACTTTCAGTGTTGACGGGCCGAGTCCCGGCTTCCATACTTTCAGTATTAATGGACTGTATCCTGGCCTCCGATTGTATCCCGGTGACGGGCCAGGTGTTGATGATAATAATCTTGATGGTGGTTTCATGCCTCTTGTAATGCCATCACACTGCGCTGGCCATTTTACTGAACTTACTATTGTTTCATTGGATTAAATGAAGTATGAAAACGTCATCAAGATCCTGGCCTTTTGTCGTTCAATTAAGATGTCCTGTAATAGTAGGTTATGCAAATATCATGCAATGATTACTGCAGAAACAAATATCGCCCCCTAAACCAATACACACTTGAGGATATATGCAGAGGATACAGTGACTTTAGTTTGTGACGGCCATCTTGTATTCTGGCGGCCATTTTAGTAAACAATCGGAACATTAAATGGAAAATGACGAAGACACCAATGGCTAGCATCATGCCAAGTTTTAAGCTTCTGACACAAATCAAACAATGAACGAAGTTAATTTCATGAATGAATCTTGAATTTGGAGGCCATGTCGGAAAAAAATTGTATGGGTCCTTATCAGAAATTGATCAGGTCATCATTGGCAACTATTATGCCAAGTTTCGTGCTTTTACCTCGAAGTGCACAATATTTTCACCATATTGCTCTACTATAAATACTGCTAACACGTGAGACTAGAGTTGTTGGCTTCGGCTAGAATACGGTACCATCCTAACCCGAAATCTGTCTCCGGGAATCGAAGAACATTTACAATCCCACAAAATCGCTAGGTTTTCCAACAGAGTTCCCCCAATCGTGTTCTCGTGTTATAGGCCGCAACCTTTTTGATGGCCGGTATTAGCCATTCTCGCGTTCACGTGCCGCGTGTCGCGACCTATCCTGAGGCGAGTATGCGAGAGGACGAGAACACGCGAGTGGTAGGTCGCGACTCGCTAGTGGCATCGTTCGCGTATTCTCGTGTTATCGTGCCGCGACCTTTTTGATGGCCGCTATTAGCCATTCGCGCGTTCGCGTGCCGCGTGTCGCGACCTATTCTGAGGCGAGTATGCGAGAGGACGAGAACACGCGAATGGTAGGTCGCGACTCGCTAATGGCATGGTTCGCGTGTTCTCGTGTTATCGTGCCGCGACCTTTTTGATGGCCGCTATCGGCCACTCGCGTCCCTAATTTTCGTATTCTCGCCATCTCGTCTGGTCAAATCTACAGGGCGAGATAGTGCGGAGAACGTTCGAGTGGCCGTGGCTAATCAGTTATTCGTTTTTAATTATTGTTAATTGGTCTCAGTTTTCCTACTATAAATGTGCACTTCTAAATACGGTTAAACTAAAACAAATATACATTCGGTCATCTGCAAACCTCTTACAAACACGTTTCTCACTCACATGAACCGGTCCATTTCCGGATAATATTCCTAAGAGCCTAAGAAGATATTTTCTTCATGAGATAACCTATAGCTTATCTTCTGGAGTTAATTATCGCTCTTATGAAAATACTGTCATAATCAGTAGTCAAATTATTCATAATTGTGACATCTTATCCCCATCTGCCACCTGAGGTCGCACAATCACCCACCACTAGTTCCAAACTCCGAACAGCGCATGTCAGCTGAACGACTATCGTCTGGTCTACAAGCCCTGCCCGCAATTTAAATATCGTTAACACGCTCTCAGAGTAGAGATTACTCCGCCAATACAAACCTTCTTCTATCACTATAATAACCTCATTAATTCATTAATAAAATATCGCGGAAAATCTGTTCATTAATAACCTACATGGGTTTCACTGCTAACGAGTTTATGTTAGTAGTAGTATAAGCGTAAATTCCTTAGGAGAAATGATGGTCCCAAATGATGATCCATATCGCGGAGTGACGTCACTTACGATGACGTCACTATGACGTCACATCCGGGTCATAGGTTACTTCCGGGTCAAAGGTCACTCAAAGGGCATTTCCAGGTCAAAGGTTATCTAGATAACCGATAACATAAAGATAACCTATAGGTGTTGTATGATGTGATGATGACGAGTGTCGAGCATACCATCGAGCGTATCGTGTCCAGTTTGCACAATGAAACAAAACATGGCGAATTTCAAGATGGCGGCCGCACAACGTTCGTCCTACATATGATCAAGATGGCGGCCGCACAACGTTCGTCCTACATATGATGACCGACAAGGACGACAACTCTGATGGGACAATAACTCTGTGAGACAAATTCCCGGTGATCTCCCCTGATTCACATCATTTGCATCCATACGGGAAATGCCCTTATCTTCTCCAAACGCACTCCATTGCCCTTCTGAAACTCACTTTCTCTACTACTTCCCGAGTGCGCAGGCACATATCACTACCAGTCTGACTCTACTGGGTAAGAGAGAATATTACAGATGCAACACCAAATCCCGGATTTTGATTGGACAGGAGCATCCGTCGATGCTTCTGTTAGGGAGTTAAGATAGGCGTTAAGGAATAGCCTGGGGATTTCCCTTCTCTTTCTTGCATGTATTGCTATGCAAATATCTCGACCCAAAACGTCGACCCATATGCCGGCAAGGCTTTGGTATAAGACCTCCCATTGAAAAGGTAATATCTGGACAAAAAACTGACAATACAACTTGCAGCAGATCCTTTGTCAATTATATTTCGTGAGTCTTACACCAAATCGTTGCCCATATGCCCTTCTCCGACCCCTCGTGTAAGACCCCTCCCCCTAACACAAAATTCAACAAACACTTTTTTGTGGTGGTGTCGTACGGTACATGACGTACATGGCGCTTTATTGACAATCACTTTGGGGACTCTAACCCCACACACATCCCGGGGGACTCTAACCCCACACACATCCCGGGGGACTCCAACCCCACACACATCCCGGGGGACTCCAACCCCACACACATTCCGGGGGACTCTAACGCCACATATAGTTCAGCATATATTTCCAGGGTGCTTAAATTAAGCGTTCGTTGTAGCATCGACGTGTACCGTAGACGAGAATGGTTAAACAGAGACTCTCCCCCCCTTATAAAACACATAAGGCACTCGACTGAACAGATTTCACAGTCGGAGCTTTACTCACGTCTTACACCCCATGGAGAAAGAAGTTTCCTTTTAATTCATTCCATTCAACCAAAGGAAACTATATTTCTCCGACCCCTCATGTAAGACCCCTCCCCCTAACACAAAATTCAACAAACACTTTTTTTGTGGTGGTGTCGTACGGAACATGACGAGCTTCAAAGAAAGCGTCACAGGCCAAGAGACATTGACACTTCCAACCTCGTCTTGAGGCTATCTTTCACGTACCCGTCTTTGACACACTCACTCTTCCAAAGCCCGTGATGTTTGAACATTCTATCTTGTTCGCTAATTGCTGCCGCAGAGGGACCAACAGCACGAAGGCTGTGCAACCCATATATATTAATATTGGTTACATGCGGTTTCAGTGCTTCAAAAAATACTTCTCGTAACCGGCTGTAAGACATTGGCTTATCTGTTTCATGAAGTTTATAACACGTAGTACATTTATTCACGTTTCTAAAAATGAAAACATCTCACTCTTCCAAAGTCCGTGATGTTTGAACATTCTATCTTGTACGTCATTAATTGCTGCCGCAGAGGGACCAACAGCACGCAGGCTGTGCAACCCATATATATTAATATTGGGTACATGCGGTTTCAATGCTTCAAAAAATACTTCTCGTAACCGGCTGTAAGACATTGGCTTATCTGTTTCATGAAGTTTATAACACGTAGCACATTTACTCACGTTTCTAAAAATGAATACATCCGAATCTTCGGCTATACACGCCACAATTTCAAACAGCCTATTTACAGGACATAATTTGTTACCAGTCTTGGCAATAACTAGCATCCGAATCTTCGGCTATACACGCCATAATTTCAAAAAGTCTATTTACAGGACATAATTTGTTACCAGTCTTGGCAATAACTAGCATCCGAATATTCGGCTATACACGCCATAATTTCAAAAAGTCTATTTACAGGACATAATTTGTTACCAGTCTTGGCAATAACTAGCCAAACTCTATACACATCAGTCTCTTGATTTTTCAATATAATATCACATCTTCGAATGTACAACAGTTCTGCTGATCTACAAAAGCCAGCATAGGCAAGCAAGGACATTGTAAATACTCTGTAACTTATTAACCCATTCGTGCTTCAAACATTTTCGTGAGAATTCCCACATTCACAGGCTCTAAAATCACAACAGGTTTACTGCTTCTAAGACATTTTAACCATTGTATTTTCGGTAGGATTCGCCACCCCTGTCATTACATGCAAAAAATCTGATGCTAAAGAAAGCATTTTCGATAGTGGCAGAAGACTCTGATAATTGGCTGTTAGCAATAAGATAAACAGCACATATTTAATATCCTGTATAAACCGATTGACGGCAGACGTTGTGCCATGCATCGGCCCTCAGACTTTGAAAGCCATACTTTACAAATGGTGAAATCATCCAGTGAAAATATCTCTTTGCCCGCATATGACAAAGGCTTATTCATTGAAGATTTTAACAAAACTAAAAAACAAAACAAATATTCTCTGACATTTCAGATATCTCAGTCATAATTAAATATCTCTCAGTGTTATAAACGGGACACAGATCCGATCCCGTTCGCCCTATTATCAGGCACGCACAGACATATAACCATCAAAAAGCACAAGGTCTGAAGCGCCTAATATACAGTAAATTAACTGAATCCAAATTGAATCAGCATTAGCAAATATACACATAGCAAAAAAGTCTCTGATCCACTTATGTTCGGTTACCGCATTGCTTTATCAATTCGCCGTTTACTTAGCTTTTTTTCTTGATAGGTGTAGTCAACAAGCTCTTAGTAGCCTCAATTATGTTCTAATTCGTTGCACTCAAATGAACAGATTATTTATCGTTTCCACAAACACTCTCATCTTTCCCAACTATTTATCCATAACTAAAGTATGTCCATTTTAATTAGTCGTCTACTTTGGAACTTGTCAAAAATCGATAGTTAACCCTGCAACAATTTTCTTTTTTGCAGCGTGTATAACAAACTGAACTCTACAAAATGACTGCCATTTCTCTGTGATATCGATAATGTATCACACTTGAAATAACTTTGTAATTCTCGCTATATAATACTCCAGTACAGTTGTTTATGTACCGGGCCTCAATCACATAGGGAGACGTCATAATATATTCATGCTCACTGGTACAAAGGTCATTGACGCCGAATACAGTAATAACAGGCGGTCCGTTGGAGTGTCGCTTGTATCCCATCCCCAGTGAAATTGCCGAATGATAAACCGCACGCACCTCTATGACCGTACTCGGCATTGTTGACCTTTGTGCTGGACAACACGAATACATTATGACGTCTCCCTATGTAATTGAGTCCCTGTACATGAAACAACTGCACTGGAGTTTTATATGGAGAGAATTACAAAGTTATTTCAAGCGTGATATATTATCGATATCGCGGAGAAATGGTAGTCATGTTGTAGAGTTCTGTTTGTTCTACACGATGCAAAAAAGAAAAATTATGCAGAGTTATCTGCTGATTATTGACAAGCTCCAAAGTAGACGACTAATTAAAATGGACTACCAGAGCCTTGAAGCCCGATCTCGCATACCGAGACACACTGAATGGGAAATGCGATTGGAATCCGAAAATTGAAAACCCTATGGAGTAACTTTCATCGATACGGGACGCCGCTCAGCAAAAAAACTATGGTGTTCTATTTGGGCCAAGTTTGCGTCGCGTGGCGACTTTTAGAAACTCGCCACTTGCCACGCGCCGTGAACACTCCGGTGCGTGGCGACTGGCGACTTTCTGCTATCTCTTAACCTGCAAAAACTCGCCAATCGCCACGCGCCGTAAAACGCGGCGAGTTTCGCTCTATCTCTTAATCTGGATAAACTCGCCGCGCGCCACTCGCTGAAAGAACCACGGCGCGCGGCGATTGGCGACTTTTGACTGTAGAGAAACTCGCCACTCGCCACGCGCCGTGGACCTCTCCGGCGCGCGGACTGGCGACTTTCTGCTATCTCTTAACCTTCAAAAACTCGCCAGTCGCCACGCAATCTTAATAAATTAAAATCCTATATGCTTCTCTATCGTATGGTCGCTGTAGCGACCATACGATAGAGAAGCATATAGCGACCATACGATAGAGAAGCATATAGGATTTTAATTTATTAAGATTGGTCGCCACGCGCCGTAAAACGCGGCGAGTTTCGCTCTATCTCTTAACCTGGAAAAACTCGCCGCGCGCCGTGCATACAATCTACATGCATAATGCAATTTGTTTTATATATAAATCATCCGTGACAACCACTGTGACAATGCAATCCAGGCCAGCGCCCTCCAATGCGCTATACCATTGTGACGGGACAGAGACAGTCCCTGCTTCAAATAAACACATCAACATATTGTTATAAGTGGCAAATGGGTCTACACTTCATGGACCCAACATACGGTTGACATGCTAAAACACCACTCAGATTCTTCACTTTCTTCATCAGCTTAATAATCAGCTTCTTCATTCTCCAAGCGTGGTATCATTGAACTTCCAAATGAACGTTCTGCTGTAAGCATAATTCAAAATAGACATAGAAAGGCATTTTTAGACAACTTTCATACTTCCTTTACATATTAAACTTTCCATATTCTGGTCGAGTGTAAACCATTTTAACTCTTTTGAGCTCTTAAAATATTTATAAAGCTAAGAAAAACAATTATATGAACTGCCGTCAATTTTCTCTGTGTCGAGCTCCTTACATTTCAATATTAGATTACCGACCAATCATCACCACCTCCTGTGGCTGTCAATATCTTGGCCATTCTTCAATAGCATAAGTATTAAAGCACGAAGTATAAATGTTTTCCTGAATTTCACAGTAGCGCTGATACAGCTCAAGATATAAAAAAATCCATTTTAGTTATGACTGTACAGTTCTCTTAGAACAACAATACTCCATAGGAATTAGTCTCATATAAAAATCTCCATTATTCATTGGCCAACAATTAGTGCGTTTTCGGTTCACACTTTATGTAAGAATCACGAGACAATGCATACAATAACCAAGTCTGGGGACAACAATGTGTCCAGACCTGTGCCTTTTCAACGACGCAAAGACAAAGGACAATAGTTCCTACATGAAGTATCGACCGTGCTTTCCCATCCAAGATTTAGCTGTAAATGATCACATCTCGACAGGCTCAAATCGTGGTCTACACCACGACAGCTTCACTTTCACACCTTCCGTAGGACATTCGGACTAGGGATGGTCCCTCTCTACCGCAAACACCTTTCACACCCCCAAAATGCCCACTTTGGCTACTACTCCTGCTTATGACGTCACCAATGACGTCACAGATGACGTAAACGTCCCTCAAATCGTGGTCTACGCCACAAGAACTTCACTTTGTCACCTTCCGCGACACATTCGGACCACGGATGTTCCCTCTCGACCCCAAACACCTTCATTCACTCCCCCAAAATGCCCACTTTGGCTACTACTCCTACTGATGACGTCACAGATGACGTGAACATCCCTTTAAATCGTGGTCTACACCACGAGAGCTTCACTTTGAGCCTCCCACGACCACGGATGGTCCCTCTCGACCCCAAACACCTTCCTTCACACCCCCAAAGTTGCTGCTTTCTATATTACGGCCAGACTGCGCATGCGCAGAATGACGTCAGTTCCACGTCACGCCCTCCTGTCGGATGCTACCTTAGGTATGCTTCACATTGAGAGCTCACTCGACCCAATCGGACCAATAGAGGCCCATATCGGCCCCAAAACGTCTATTTCCATAGGCTTTGTCTACTGCGCATGCGCGGAATGACGTCAGTTCCACACCACACCCATCCCGTTGGATGCTCCCTGACGTATGCTTCACGATGACACCTCACTCGACCCAATCGGACCATTAGGGGCCCAGCTCGACCCCAAAACGTCTATTTCCATACACTTTGTCTACTGCGCATGCGCAGAATGACGTCAGTTCAACGTCTCACCCATCCCGTCGGATGCTCCCTCACGCATACTTCACATTGATAACTCAGTCGACTCAATCGGACCAATAGTGGCCCATCTCGACCCCAAAACGTCTATTTCCATACACTTTGTCTACTGCGCATGCACAGAATGACGTCAGTTCCACGTCTCGCCCATCCCGTCGGATGCTCCCTCGCGTATGCTTCACGATGACAGCTCTCTCGACCCAATCGGACCATTAGGCGGCCCAGCTCGACCCAAAAACGTCTATTCCCATACTCCCTGCATACTGCGCATGCACATAGTGACTTTTTAAAAAAAAAATTCAACCAATGGCGTCGAGACCCCTACCATCGTGTTCTACGTGGTGAGACGTAGAAAACAAGATCCCACAACCCATACCGCAAATGACCAGAAGTGAATTGCCCAGTATGGACCTATCCACTGCGCCAGTATGGGCCTATCCAGGCCTAACAGAACTTTTCAAAAAATTTCATCGCTTATCTTCTAGACCCCTGCCATCGTGTTCTACAGCTAGAGACGTAGTAAAATCCACAAGAAAAAAATGATCACCCCATACCCCATACAGGCATTTCCCGTATAGATGCAAATGTGTGAATCATGGGACATCACCGGGAATTTGTCTCACAGAGTTATTGTCCCGCCAGAGTTGTCGCCCTTGTCGGTCACCATACGTAACGAACGTTGTGCGGCCGCCATCTTGAAATTGGCCATGTTTGTTTCATTGTGCAAACTGGACACGATACGCTCGATGATACGCTCGACACTCGTCATCATCACATCATACAACATCTATAGGTTATCTTTATTACTATAAGTCTTCCTTCCCATGGTTTCCTGTATTTTTTTCGTGGCAATATCACTCGTGTATTGCGCTCTGTGGAGAGGGTTCCCCACTGGCCATTTATGCTGAGTATAATGCTGGCGATATTGTCTATTCAACGTCTCACCCATCCCGGCGGATGCTCCCTCACGCATACTTCACATTGATAACTCAGTCGACTCAATCGAACCAATAGTGGCCCATCTCGGCCCCAAAACGTCTATTTCCATACACTTTGTCTACTGCGCATGCACAGAATGACGTCAGTTCCACGTCTCGCCCATCCCGTCGGATGCTCCCTCACGTATGCTTCACGATGACACCTCTCTCGACCCAATCGGACCATTAGGCGGCCCAGCTCGACCCAAAAACGTCTATTCCCATACTCTCTGCATACTGCGCATGCACAACGAACGTTGTGCGGCCGCCATCTTGAAATTCGCCATGTTTATTTCGTTGTGCAAACTGGACACGATACGCTCGATGATACGCTCGACACTCGTCATCATCACATCATACAACATCTATAGGTTATCTTTATTACTATAAGTCTTCCTTCCTTCCCATGGAGAGGGTTCTCCACTGGCCATTTATGCTAAATATAGTGCTGGCAATATTGTCGGGGACCATACATGCATTCAAGGAGATTCACATTGGGACAGTAGAGGGGAGATCACCGGACGTGACCTTTGACCCGGGAGTAACCTTTGACCCGGAAGTAACCTTTGACCCGGATGTGACGTCATAGTGACGTCATTCCGCGATATGGATCATCATTTTTCTAAGGAATTTACGCTTATACTACTACAGTACCGACCAGATTAACGGTTCGCCTAACGGGCTCATCTAACGGACTAACGCGCTTCAAATTAATGCGCTCAGTGGGAGGCCTAACACGCTCCCAAACGCACTCGAAAATTCCTAACGTACGTCTAACGGTGTGCTAACGTTCTCTTTATTCTACGTAACACGGTCGGACAATGGGCAGGTGGAGCATCTGCCAGACACGACAGCGGGGGTCGGTAACGTGCTCTTTGTTCAATCTAACGCCCTCGAAGAAATTGACCTGCTGGTTATACTAACATGGGCTTTGTCCGACCTAACGCACTCGCGGGACGAACCAGCCAAACCACTGAGGCATACATAAACTGGAAGATAGGAAATGATATAATTAATTAGTTTGACATCTTCGTTTCAATGGCGATGACAAGCTAATAAATTCGATTGCATGGACAATATAAATAATTGCCCCCGAACTAGAATTACTGGTAGTATCCGAAACATTAAGATATATCTTATAATGTCGGGTTTGTCAATATTCGTTCTGCGAGCGCGTTACGTTGGACAAAGAGCACGTTAGTGTAATAGTCACGAAAATTATCTTAGAGCGTTAGGTTGAACAAAGAGCACGTTAATAACGCATATGGCTTGTCAAAGTGAACTAAAAATAATGTCTCGGGACACAATGCCTATTTTTATATGTTTCTCTTGAGAAAAATATGTCATACGGGAGTTGCAAATAAGGGGAAAAATATGTTAGCTAGGTTATTAGATAGTAGCCGGACATTATCGGATATTATTCCCTTTTATGCAGAGCTTATCAGCTACTCGGTCTGCCATGTACACGATGACAGTTTACCTTGGTATATTTTCTCAAACCTGATCGACTCATATCCATGTGTCTTGCACAGGTTTATGAATGAATGATTTTGATCCTTCCTAAAATACGGTCATGACAGATAATAGGTATGACATAACAAGGCGATCAGAGTCCTAACCAAAGCCGTGTGTCGGATGTGCTCAGATAATTTTGCAAGATCATTACCATTTGCTTCTCTTATATAATGAGAAGGTTTTCGCCATTTCATATTAATAGTAGCCATAGCTGTTCCCATTCCCCCCTCCCCCACCAGATAGGTCTGAAGGGAGTGAATAAGCTACTTATCAGTAGGGGGGAAAAGACAGACCGAGAAATTGTCACGATACTAGATTTGACAGCGGGGCAAAAATTAAAAAAATGACATAAATTTTACTAGTTCAAGTCTCCTATCAAGGTATACCATCAAAGTTGAAACAAAATCAACAGTTTTCATGAAATTTAAATTGAAAAATGGACGCTATTGTTTTCGTTTGAATTAATTTAAATTGGAATAATTGCTACACAATACCAGTGTCGGTTATACAAATCATATAGGTGGAATCCCTATGATATACTCTTTCATAAAATATATAGTTTATTATGGTTATCTATATTTATTGGTACAGAAGACAATTTGTCACGGGGGTGCAAAAAATGCCTCTAAGGGGATAGCTATCATTAATGTGCTCTTTGTTAAACAAAAGGCACTCGGACAAACTGGCATGCAGGTTACTGTAATGCAATTTATTTGACATAAACGCCCTCGCAGAATGTTGTCAGGCAAATCATTGAGGCATACATCTCCCTGTCCTATAATATAGAAAATGCTAGAATTAATTAGTTCGTTGTCCTCGTTTCAACAAAGATGACAGGCAAATAAATCCGATTACAGTCGAAACTGAATATAAATCCAGCCGAGCTGGAGATACTGGTAGTATCCGATAGATGAATATATACCTCATCATGTCGAGTTTGTCTATATTCGTTCTGCGAGTGTGTTACGTTGGACAAAGGGCAAGTTAGTGTAATCATCACAACAATTATCCGAGAGCGTTAGGTTGAACAAAGAGAAGATTAATAATCTTAATCACTCGACAGAGTGAACGGAAACAATGTCCCAGGGTACAAGGACTATTTTCGTTTGTTTCGGTTGGGAAAATATGGCGTACATGAGTTGCAAATAAAGCAAAAAATATCCTAGGCTAGGTTATTAGATAGGAGCCGGACATTATCGACATATCCAGAGTTACGCAGTTATGACGAGGACTGAAGAGAGTGTCCGAGGAAGCAATGCCGAATATAAAGGAATAGTCTGCAAGCTAAGTTGATAAGTTACGCAATTAGGCGAGAAAAGAAGAAAGCGTTTATTGATGGACTTACGCTGACAAAGAGGGAGAAATTGCTGACAAATTTGCACAGTTAGGCCTCAGAAAAAGACACACTGCGAACAAAATTGTGTTGAAGCCATTTTAGCACCAGAATTGAATTGAAAATAATACAAATTTGGGTTACGATCAACACCAATGTGTGTTAACTGAACTAGATTTTGTGTTGATATAGGGGATTCAACACAAAATCATGTTCATTTCAGCACAAAACGTTTTGTGTTGAAGCCATTTTAGCACAACATTTTGTTAAAACAACACAATTATTTTCTCAGTGCAGGTCTATAGAATTTACGCTGTCAGAAAAAAGAGAGATCGATGTAGCTGAGAAAAAGATAAATGGTCTTACGAAGTTACGCACACTGCGAAAAATATTGTGTTGTTTTAACACAATTTTGTGCTAAAATGGCTTCAACACAAAATGTTTTGTGTTGAAATCAACATGGTTTTGTAAGTGGTCCTAAACCCTCAAGTAAAGTTTATATCAAATGAAAGACCATTGCAAAGAGTGTGGCAAAATATTTATTGTAATTTTTTACGATTTTATTACACAGAGTAAACTGCAAATAAAGTATGGTATTCTATGGTGGTCTGTTACAATCATTTTTAGGTCCAGTGACGTCACACTGCCTTAATACATATATTTCAAACTGAGTATGCACTTTCCAATGCTTTATTCAAGCTTAAGGTGTGTACACTTTGAGTTTCAACACAGGCTCACTGTTCCAATGTGCATGTTTCACCAAAATCTGAGAGATGGTAACTCGTAAGGGTCAAGTCGATTTGAATCTTGCATTTAATTTCCTAGATTTTGGTAAAACATGCACATTGGAACAGTGAGCCAGTGGGTAGTGCAGTTGGCATGGCTGCAGTTTTTAGCGTGTCGGTCACAGGACTGAAAAGGATTTGAGCAGGTAGACCAACAGAAAACTACATAAAGTATAGGTCCGTGTAAAGCCTAACATTTCAATTTTCACCAGCAACACCAGTATTAATTTTATTATTATTATTATTTATTTATTTTTATTTTTGACACTGATGCCTCGTGATACGAGCGGGCATTTGGAACTGATGAACGGAAATCTACGAACCTGCCACCCGAAATTTCCGAGAATTTGAGAATGATGACCCTCGCCCGGTTCTTTAATTTTCATATTTCGCAAAGTCTGAAAAGTTTGGACAGTCTATTTTCATATTTTGCTTAAAAAAATCATTTGTTATATTTTGTTATCAATGACATATTAAAAGGTAAAAAAATAATAAAATTTTGCAAAGTCTGAACATATTGGACAGTCTATTTTCGTATTGTTTTTTTCAAATTAAGAAAAAATCAATTTGTTTTATTAAGGTCGCTTGTTCTTTGTAAAGCCTTTGTCGGGAGGCACGTGAATATGTGCGAAATGGGCTAAGCACAGGACAATTTCAGAATGCGGCTTAAGTGTGAAATGATCAATGGGTGAAACTAAAGTACACAGGAAAATATGGCACATCCACTGACATAGTCCATGAATAGGTTGTTGCTGTATTGTTCTCGGTAAAGCCTTTGTCGGAAGGCACGCAATCAATCAATCAATTTTTTAATTTGGATGGCGCTTTCAATTTGGTAAAATTATGCGCGCCAGGTCGTTGCATTGAGTTTGATGTTCAGCATAAATATTGATTTAAAATATTCAACTATACGGATTTTTAATAGATTAAAAAAACATGTAGAAAAAACAAACTCCAATGCGTTATTTGATGTCATGGTGAGGTTAGAGACGTAAAAGGAAGGGAGCATATATATGGACCAACATACTTAATTTAATAGTAATAAAATCCTAACGACCCTATCTATAAAAAATATAAAACTGAATTAAAAAGGCCAATATAGCACATGCATATTTTGTTTAAACAAAATTTAAACTCATCATATTGATTTAGATTTGACGATGTGGTGAATAAAAACAAGATTTGATGTAATATCTATGCTCATCCTGGTGAACACCGTGAATGAGGACCTCCTCTGGTATCCTCAGACACCAATGTCCAACCAGAACAAGCAAAGACATTATTTAAAACAAAACAGAGCAGAAATATTGGTATAATTTCTTAACCACAGGTAAGAAAATATATATTAAACTATTATAGAATTTTATTATTCATGAACTTGTAATATGCATGTACTATCAATTAACCAATATAACTATTATAAATAATTCCACAAGGTGGAAGGGGAGGCAACAATTGTACACTCCCCTAGACTAGATGTGAAATGTATAACAGAATAATAAAATCAATATAAATTAAAATCTGCGTGTGTGCAGCATAAACCTATAAATAGCCATAAAAACTTTATCACGGTTTATTCTAGGCTTTAAGATGGACTCCATGGTATGATTGAAAACACCAGCACATATAAGGTCATTAAAAAAGTGGAGCCTCTGATTATTAAATCGTGTACACGATAATAAATAGTGACTGATGCTTTCTTCTACATCGCACGCATCACACACTCCAGTGGGATGTAAATTACATCTATAAAGATATGAATTTAAGGGAATGTGCCCGACAAGAAGTCTAAAGACAAGTACTTCAGCGTGGCGATTTGGTAGTTTCAAAGAGGCGTCTGTAATTGAAGGCTGAAATTGGTAGTAAAAACGCCCCTTCTTTGAATTATCCCAGCATTCCTGCCATTTAGAATTAAAATAAGGATATAAACAAGCCATGGCTTCATTAATTGTTAATCCCATATGTATATTAATATCTGGAAGTGCGGATGCGTGCTTAGCAAGAGAGTCCGCAAGCTCATTCTCATATATACCAGAATGGCCCGGGACCCAGTCGAAATAAATTATTATATTTTCATAACTCATCGTAGTGACTAAATATAATATTTCATATAAAATACTTGAAGACCGGCTCCAAGAGAAGTTAAGCATTGCTTGTAGAGAGCTAAGAGAGTCGGTAAAAATTACAGCTCTAGATATAATAGTATCTCTAATAAAATTGAGTGCCATTAAAATAGCTGTCAGCTCAGCTGTATAAACACTCACATGATCATTAATTCTAAAGGATTTAGAATATTTTAATTCAGGTATGCAAAATGCAGCACCCACCCTGCCGGTATCTGAGGCATCTGTAAACACTTGCATGTATTCACTCCAATTAGATTTAATATATTCTTTTGTATATCCAGTAATAATATGGGGTGGGTCAGATTTTTTAATTTGTGTATGTAATCCCATATATATGTTTGGTGTAGTCAACAGCCAGGGTGGGTAACTCTGCATAAAACAATGTTGAATAGAGAAAACATCAGCATTTGTTTGATCATACAAGATGTTTGCTCTAATATTAAATGGAAAGTAACGTTTAACGTTACTATCCCAAAATAAACCATCATACCATGAAGGTTCTAGAATATCACTAGTAGGATGATTTATAGACTGTTCAATTTTCATAAAATATTTGAGGGTTCTTATCTGTCTTCTGATGGATAGTGGTATTTCCGCACAAGTAACCTGTAAAGCATGCAAAGGTGTTGAACGTAATGCTCCAGTGCATATGCGGAGAGCCTGACATTGTATAGAATCTAGTTTGTTTTTTAATGAGGCACACGCAGAGTCGTATGCCTCACAACAGTAATCTAGACGGGATCTTATTAGACTCCGATACATCATTAATAAGGTTTTTTGTCAGCACCCCAACTATGTTTAGATACACAGCGCATAAGATTGAGAGTTTTCTGACATTTCTTAATTAATATATCAATATGGGCCTGCCATATTAGACATTTATCAAATGTAACCCCCAAATATTTAAATGAATCAGAACATTTTAACCTGGCACCATTGTAAAGTAGCACAAGTGGCTCAGGCAAAAAATTTTTTGTAAAAAGAACAGCCTCAGATTTAATGGGAGAAAATTTAAAACCCCAAGTTTTCCCCCATTTCAAAATATCATCTAGAGCCTGTTGAATTTTTTCAACACATAAGTTGAAGTTTCGATGAGAAAACCATATAGCTTTATCATCGGCAAACAAGGAGCACTTAACTTTATCAAGACAGTCGGGTAGGTCATTTATAGCAATATTGAATAAGGTAGGTGATAAAACACTTCCCTGAGGGACGCCATTCTGTATTGGCATAACACGTGATGTACTCTGTCCAATACGAACTTGAATGCGTCGGTTGGATAGGAAGCCCTTAATCCAACCAAGCATTTTACCACCAATACCAATATTACTTAGTTTAATCAATAAACCGTTTTTCCATACCATGTCATAAGCTTTTTCAATATCAAGAAATACCCCAAGTAAGTATTCCTTATTTGCAATTGACCTTTTAATAGAGGTTTCTAAAGTGATCACATGATCAGTAGTGCTCCTGGTTTTTCTAAAACCACTTTGAAATTTAGATAAAATATTATTTTTTGTTAAAAACCACATAAGCCGGTTGTTAATAAGCTTCTCCATCAATTTACATAGATTAGATGTGAGAGCAATAGGCCTATATGAGGTGGGATTAGAAGCATCCTTTCCTGGTTTAGGTACCGGTGTAACAATAGATTTTGTCCAAGTATTTGGTAAAATCATGCGCGCCCATATAGTGTTAAATAGTAATAAAATTACATTCAGACAGGACTCTGGCATGTGTTTATACATGTCATAGCCAATACCATCTTCACCCGGGCTACTAGATTTAGTTGAGTGTAGGGCTTGTTTCAATTCTAATAGGGTGAAATCTTCATTGATAGGCATATCATCAAAACAGATATTATTAAATAAAGGAGCATTGTCTTTTTCCACCTCATCCTTATGAATAACAAAGTCTGCATCATAATTTTCATCACTGCTGACAAAAGCAAAGTTGTCCACAAGAATGTTACCTTTTTCTTCATTTGATACAAAAGACTCATTTCCATGATGTAAAGTAGGAATAGGGGAGCGTTTATAACTCCCACTAACAGTTTTAACCGGACTCCACACTTCCTTAATGTTTGAGTCAGAGTTTAATTTGGAACAATATTCCTGCCAGTGATTTCTACGTGCAGTTTTAATAGTTTTTTGTGCAATAGCTCTTTTTTGTTTGTAATTAATAATATCTTGTGCAAGCATGGTATGCCGTGCCCTATTTTTAGCCCTTTTCCTTTGTTTAATAGCATTAGTACACTCATTATCCCACCAAGGAACAGGTAATTTAAAATTATTCGAATTCCCCGTTGATCTGGGAATACTATTATTCGCCGCCTCATTAATTGCATCAATTAAATTGTCATGAAAAGTATCTACATCATGGCTGTAAAGTTGCTCCGTAATCACATTGCTACATTCCCTATTAAAAAGAGACCAATCAGCTTTTTTAAGTTTCCACCTAGGTGGGCCCCCCATGTTATTAGTAAATAGAGTAAAACCAAGCTCAATGTGAATGGGAAAGTGATCACTGGCACAAGGCGAAGATAAATCTACAGACCAATCAGAGGCGTTGGCTAGATCACCAGTACATAACGTTAGATCGATGGCACTATATTTTCCAGTGCGTACATCATAATGTGTAGGTGAACCGTCATTTAAATAAACAAGGTCATGAATATCCATAACATCGCTTATTATACGGCCATTATAATCTGTGTTCTCATTCCCCCACAAAATGTTTTTCGCATTGAAATCCCCACAAAATACAACTGGGCCTGAAATGGTAGATAGAAGACTATTAAAATCTTCAATATCAAGGTATCTTGTTGGGTTATATAAATTAACGATATTGACCGTTTTAGTGTTTTTCAGAGTGAGCTGTATACATTGACATTCAATAGTCTTGAGTACAGGTAATTTAATATTGGTATAAGCAATATTGTTTTTAATAAAAAACGCTAGCCCACCTCTAGCAATAGTGCCATCGCCTCTGTCCTGTCTTATAGGTATATATCCCGGCATTGAAAACTGTAATATTTCTTTTAGAAAGGTTTCCTGTATGCATAAGATATCGGGTTGTTTTTCTAAATTATATAAGTAATGTTTGAATTCAAACCCGTGAGCAATCATACTTTGTATGTTAAATTGAAGAATAGTGACAGCCATGATGCAAATAAGGTGCATTATTGACGCGGTGAATTAATCCTCCCCGTGTTCCCAAAATTGTTTACAATCATAAACAGACGCAGGTGTTAGAGTACCTGGCTTTGAAATTAAACTGTATAAGTACATAGGAGTGACAAGATCCCCTCGTAAATGTTTATCTATCATGTCACTGACTGTTCCAAGGGTTTTTTTTAACCACGCGGATGCGTCTTCTCTATCCCCGCCAACAACTGGCAATAGCAGTCGAATAATGGACTCCGCTATAGCTGTGATAAGATTGACCAACAGGTCGTCTGATATGTCTGTTTTGTTCGCTGTTGTTTTAGCAGGTTCGCCTTGAGTAGATTGTTGCGTAATAGTAGTCGCTTGACTTGACGTGGTAGTGAATTGACTTGATTGTGACAACACTGGCAACGGGGGATAAGTGTCGTATTGTTCTTCAACAAGAGTGGGAGTTTTAACCACTGTACTTTCAGAACGCACAGATTTCAATGCATCTGAAAATGAAATATTTTTTGTTACACGAACAAATTGTGCCTTGTTGGCTTCTTTTAGCACAGAACAACCTTTATAACTGAAACTGTGAATACCCCCACAGTTTGCACACTTTGGATTTTCTTTATTTGTACATTGCCCGTATGAGTGATTTTCACTGCATCGAGGACATCGAGTTTGACCCTTGCAAGCCGCAGCCACGTGACCAATCCGCTGGCACTTAAAACAGCGAAGAACTGGTGGAATGTAATCTTTAACTTTAAATGACATAAAGCCCATTGTAACTTGACTCGGAATTGTTTCACTGTCAAACTCTAACATAATAGATGTGGAGGGGACCTTGTCTCTCCCCTTTGTGAGGCGTTGAACATTGACAACTTTGAATTGTTTTAATGCCTCTAGAATTTCACTCACAGGTAATTCCTCTGTGACACCATAAATAACTCCCCGAGGTCTAAATCGGGAAGCAGTTGAACATTGTATATCAATGCCTAAAATGGTACTGATACCTAATAATTTTTGCACTTGTTGTGCGTCTGAACAAATAATTTTCATTTTACCAGATGGTAATTTCTTAACAGATTTTACATTACCTACCTGATTCTGTAGTGCAGCGCCGAACTTTAAAGGATTTACCTTGGTAAGGGCTTGCCCAACAGCGGCCATATTTACGGCAAGATCTGTTTCTTCTGGGACTACAATTCTTGTTTTCTTGATAGCCCGTTCATGGGACTCTGCCTTTCTTGTTTGTACTGTCGTAAATTCCATATCCTCTTCGGTGTCCGCCATGGCGGATCACCCTATAGTTATAAAATAGCAACTAGGTATGGTGCAGGGACAATAGGAAAGGTCTATAAGAAAGATATATTAGACTATAGGCCCTGGGGTTATTCAGGGCGGAGTAAAGGCACCCAGTTAGTCGTGCTGAGTGTGCACCTAAATTTAACTATGAAAGAAAAGGACAGAAAAGAAAAAGAACAGAGAAAAAAAAGAAGAAAAAATAAATAGACAGAAATAAATAGAACGTATATACACTAATGACTACATATCAAAAGAAAAAATAAGGAAAACAAAATACTTGAGAAAAAATAACCCATCAAACTCAATGCAACTAAGGAACCGAAAAGGAACACGTCTACACGCTGATATTTCTACGACTTTGAAAAACGTTATACAACAGATCAAGAACCTGGAGAATGACTCAGGCAGCCAGTTTCTGAACTGAGACAGAATCTCCAGCTAAGTCTCGCCGGGTTTTCAGCAGAATTTAATACCGGAAGTTTGAAAAAGAAAGTCAAGCAATATATTTGAAAAAGAGTTGGAAACAAGAACAAGTTACAGCATATCTCAGCTATAGAGAATGGACTGGATTAATCATACATGTGCTTGTTCGAGAACGGAGACGTTTTTCAAGTTCGTGAAAGCCTGTTGACTACACGCGAAAAGCCAAACGAGCCCCTTTTCTCGTTCCTTCAACGATCGGTGTTTAAACTCTTCCTGGTGTCCGGAACTTAACCCTGGGTGCGGTTCAATACACGATACATCGGCGCATGCCTTTCGTCCTGAGGATTTTCCTACCCAGACTTGCTATTTCAAGACCAGGTTCAGGTGAACACGCTTTCCAAGAAGCGTACTGATGAGTATTAACACAGAATACAGTAGCACTTGCAGGAAAAGAGATAAGAATCTCAGAGATAAGTATTGCTTTGTTTTGTTGTATATAATTGAGCAATTGAGTATTGTATACACGATTTTTTGAACGAGCTGGGTTTTCGGATATTAGAATGTAGTTTAATGGAAAAGAATAGGAACATTTAAGTTTCATATTAGACGGGATCTTTAAAGGGAGGGAGAGTTACCGGCATATGGTACGTGGGGTGCTAGAATTTGAGTTTCCCATAAGACATACAGCTAACAAGTGAGCTGAGCATTTGCATTGTTTCAGACCAATTGTCTTTAACATGTTAAATCCATATAACTGACAAAACCTCTCGGCTTGGGTTTGTGTTCATTGTCCTTTTGTCTTCCGGCTAGTGGTCTTAATAGAATCATTCAATTTTTTACGATCTTTCTTACAAAACTCACACACATAAATATGTGCTGGTTGGTATATGTATCAATTCTGCGTTAGTATGGAAAATGTTGAGGCAGTTTAACTCCTAAATAAATACGCATATATTGAAGACATATTCTGAGGGAAAATGTCCTAAAAAATGTGTTTGTTTTTTTTTTTTTTTAATATTGTTGTATTGTCGCTCTGTTCCACGTTATAGGATTTATGGAGCGGGAGCTCTCTTGATCCGATGGTGACTTCATAGATGCATTTTCATCTGATAGCAGAGTTAATGTTCGCGAACAGAGTTCTAGAGAGTACAGTGGGGAAGTTTTTCTTCTTATGTTCAGCCTTGGTGGCTTTTACGGAAGCCTTGGTAGCAATGATAGTGTCGTCTATTGTTAGTCAAAATGGCCGGGAGATTGTCCAAGTGACAGTGAGTGGGGTCTTGGTGACGTAATGAAGTTCAGTGGCGCGGGCCGCATGCTTGCGGTGCTGGTCTGAGTTCTGCTATAGTTAAACGTAAAGTATACCTTACCTCCTCCGACTACACGTACGGTAATGTATCAAATAAACGAAATTGATCAAAGTAATACGAAGCACTAGACTGAGTTACGTTTTTCGATTTTCTGATTTTTATTCAAAAGGCGTTGTTCTGATGTCGGTTTTCATCGGTCTGGTCGGCTCCAGAATTTACTGGTGTGTTGTCATTTTGACTTTTGTTTTTGCATCGGTCTGGTCCGCTCCAGAAATTGCTACTATCATTTTCACTTTCGCATTTGTCTGGTTGGCTTCGGAATTTCCTTTTTTATCATTATTCTGTTACTCAAACAGATAGCAAGTGGCAGTTGTGAAGCTATAAATGATGGTAATGGGCAGGCTACAAATATTATACCGTATAATACTGGTTACGGATATTACTGGTTACTAATTGAGTTGGCTGCAGAGCCGGAGAATACTGGATATTAATACTATCTGAGAGATAATGTATATGAATACTAATATGGCTGCAGAGCCAGAAGAATACTGGTTAAATGTTGGCTGCAGAGCCGAAGAATACTGGATATTAATATGATCTGAGAGATAATGTATACGAATACTAATATGGCTGCAGAGCCGGACGAATACTGGTTAAATGTTGGCTGCAGAGCCGAAGAATACTGGATATTAATATGATCTGAGAGATAATGTATATGAATACTAATATGGCTGCAGAGCCGGACGAATACTGGTTAAATGTTGGCTGCAGAGCCGAAGAATACTGGATATTAATATGATCTGAGTGATAATGTATATGAATACTAATATGGCTGCAGAGCCAGATGAATACTGGTTAAATGTTGGCTGCCGAGCCGGAGAATACTGGATATTAATACGATTGGAGAACGATATGGTTTTGAGTGGTCGTATGGATGTGAAGCTGAATGAATACTGGTAAAATGTTGATGGCAGAGTCGAATGAATTCCGGAAATGTGAAGACATGTTCAGTGCTCCAGTTGGCAGAGGTGAGAGAGGACATGGCAGGGGAGAAGAGAGAGAGTGGGGTGATGATGGAAGGGTGAAAAAGTGACAAAGACGGATTCGGCCTTGAGCGTAAATAGTGTACATTCTGCACCACGTTTTAACTTGACTAATATTTTGTGGAATAACTCATTGGAGTTAACATATGCAATATATATTTATACATTCTCTTGTTTAGTTGGTTAAAGAAAGCGGAAACAGTATGATAGTTGATGGGTAAGAGGAGATGCTAACACGATCGTTTTAACATTAAATTAAGTGTTAAGTGCATGATTTGCGCAGGAGTGTTGGGATATGAGTTGGTGTCGTTTTCGGATGTGAGTTGGTATCGTTTTCGGTGATGTTGAGAACATCGTGGATTGGCACGCGAACAGGGAGGGATCATTTATTGTTCAATTATGCCCGAAGGCTAAAGACACACATATAATTTTTTGTTGCACATTTTTGGATCTAAGTCGTCATCACTACTGTATAAAGCATTTCTGGAACAAACAGATGAAAACCAAAAATATGACTCGAATAACTGGGTCAAATTTATAAAAACTTTACTCGACCAGCTAAACCTATCCCATATCTGGGAAAACATGGGATGTCGAAATCAAAAGAAATCTCTAGTCTTTGCTAAAGAACAGCTAAAGAAAATCTTCATTGAGATTTGGCAAGGGGAGCCGGATAACTCTAGCAAACTGGAAGTATACAAACAAATTAAAAATAGTTATACAGCGGAAATGAACATACTCACCATCCCTAACAAGAAACATCGTCTTCCGGTCAAGATGGCGGATAGGCAAGACGCGTTTTGAAGTCGCTCCGCAGATAGGCAACACTTTGATGGCGGTTAGGCAAGACACGTTTTGAAGTCGCTCCGCAGATAGGCAACACTTTGATGGCGGTTTTTCATGAGTGGTAGGTCTAAATGTCGGGGAAAAAGGACGAACAATATACTGGCAATAAGAACCCATCAAGCTTGAAACAACAAAACGTAACGAAATACTTACCTCGTCTTAGAAGTGCAGCCAAGTCTGGAATAGACGAACACGTCGTGGACCCCGTACCTGTACCCGTGCAGAGCGTGCAGACAGACCACGTGTCAACTGAAACTGACAAAATGGAACGCGGCGAAATGATGGAAATGTTCGATAAATTAAATCAAAAGAATGACCAGGTACTAGGGAAGCTGAAAGATATAGAAGACAGATTTACTTCGCTGGATAAAAAACTGGTTTCGGTCCAATCCGTGGTCACAGAACATACAGAAACGCTCAATTTTCAGGGAGAGCAAATAAACAAAATTCAGCAAACGGAGATTCCAAATTGCAAGGCTGAACTTTTGAAACAAATACAGAAATTAGAAGATAAACTGGTTGCTCTGGAAATTCACCACCGCAAGAGAAATCTACTGCTATTTCTTGCGCTGTTAAACTTACCTTCACATACTTTTTGCTATCGTGTTCTTACGCGATTGCCTAATTGTAATATATTACCACAGAATAAAAATAGTCCCTGTACTGCCCCAATGCCCATGCGCGAGTACCCAGATCCCACGTGACCGACCACGTCACTTCCTTCTTCCCATTGCAACTCGTAGTGGAGGAGTCGTTGTTCTTTGTGTCTTGGAAAAAAGTTAAACTTCTACAATGGATTACCTCGGATTACCTACGTCTTTACCTGGATATTTACCTTGGCTGTTTACCTGGGATATTTACCTGTTGTATACGTGGGATTTACTGTGATTCTGTGTGATTACTGGCCTGGATTTCGTCAACGCATCAGGGAGTATCAAAGAGAGAATCAAATAAAAACCAACATGGCGTCCGTTTTCTGTATTGTTTGTGAGAAGTCCAAACCGACTACAGATCCCCATTCCGCCTGTCCTCCGTGCCGGGGGGTTTGGTGCGACCAGTACGCAAAGTGTGATGAATGTGAAACGTGGCCCGACAATATATTTTATAGTATCTTGTCGGCTCATATGCTGGTGAAATTATGCCGCCGCCCGGCTTTACCGGGGCCGAGAATTTGGTCGTATCTCCGCCTCAGTCTTTCGGGAATGGGTCGGAGATACAAGGCTCGGTAGTAATGTCCGTTGCGAATTCCATTTCGGCTCTTTCGGCTCGCGTTAATTCTCCGGAGGTTGTTAATGTATCTCCACCACCCACTAATTCCGATATTGTTACGGCCGGGTTGGGGGAACAAGATGGCGGTCGTCATGTCAACAATCAGACGACCTTCACCTTGACGGCCACCTTGGACCTTTCAACCACGACGTCAATTCCGACATCGGGCTCTCAATACGGAATGGTAAGTTCGGAGTTTGTGACTAATGTCCCTGTTAGGATTCGTCATTACATAAATTAACAACCAATCAGCGCAGTTCGTTTCCGACGACTGCTGCATCTATAAACACATCTGTTGGTAATAATCCAGCCCCCGATTATGTAGACTATAGCCGTTCCCTATTAAGGAACGTGCCGAATTTATCGAGGGCGCCTGTTCATCTGCTAAAGTCAGGACCTTCACAGTCTGTCATATCGGGACTGGATTATCGTAGACCCGCACGGTCTGCGTCTATCCCAGCCTCTGTGGATAGATATATGCATTCGAATTACCCTACTGTATCTTGTTACATGCCGGTAGTTTCGTCAAGTATTGGTACTGCAGCATTGGCGCAACCTACCTTTACTTGTGCATCTACTGATATTCTATATCAATCTGCATCTATCCCAGCCACTGTGGATAGATGCATGCAAAGTATTGGTACTGCAGCATTGGCGCAACCTACCATTACTTATGCACCATCTGATATACAATATCAACCTACGTCGGACACTCATATGCAACCAACAACATCATACCATACGGGATCTTCACACCCTCAGGTATCATTGTTGTATTAGTAATGGTACTGCAGCATCTGCGCAACCTACCTTTACTTATGCATCGACTGATATACAATATCAATCTACGACGTACGTCACGTCCGATTTTATCGGACACTCATATGCAACCAACAACATCATACCATACGGGATCTTCACACCCTCAGGTATCATTGTTGTATTAGTAACGGTACTGCCGCATCTACTACAGCGCAACCTACCTTTACTTATGCATCGTGCAATCATTAACGTCATACCTTCCAATATCTACATACTTTGCGGTATTGTCGTTTTGTAATGGTACTTAAGCTTCTGTGCTAGCGCAAGCTACCTTTACTATTGCACCTACACGTAATAACACCACTCGGTCGTTATTACTCCAGGTTCCGGTTTTCAGCCCTCACAATTCAGAAAGGTCACCTCGGCAATAATAAATATTCCATGTAAATATTGCGGAGGTGAACTGATTGTGCCACGGCATTTACCTCGGCAAAGAATTGCTGAGGTGAATTGTGGGGGCTGCGGTTTACAGAAATTCGCCGTTCTTTATTGAATGTGCCGAACTTATCGAGGGCTCTGCTACGTATTACATCGTCAGCGCCCCCTCATTCTGTTAAACCGGTACTGGAACAACGTAGGCCCGTCTTTCGGTATGCGTTTATTCCGATTTCATCGGATGGTTACATGCAACCATTAACGTTGTACCTCCCGGTATCTACATACCTTCCGGTATCATCGTTATATCACGGGTCTTCCACTTTTGTTTCTGTGGAAGCTTCGTCTACGGCTGCAGTTACTTCCACTTACATGTATGTACCTCGTCGTGTGACTTATCATGTTATGTCCCACTCTACGGGTGTTTCTTACGTTCTCGTCGGTCCGTGAGGTATTCAACGTATGTACCACGCACCGATTCTGAGACGTGGAAGTTAAGGTTACATGCCCGCAGTTGCGGCCTAGCTATCTGCGGCGCATGTTTCAATTTACGTGGCATCAGCTTCCGATTTTACTGACATGATACGATGTATCACCGAGCTATTTATTCTACGATAAAGAATAAATGCCTACTTTATCGGGCTGTTTATTCTACGATAAGAATAACTGGCCTACTCCGCCTTGTATCCCCCCGTACCTGTCCGTTACGGAAGAAAGGGAGGGGTGGCGCTACAGGGCTCATCGTATGCTATTGTCTCGGTTGCTTCTCCACGTCCGGCAACGTTGAATGTTATCAGTCAGTCCGGTCTGACATCACATTCGACTACTTCCGGTTATGCAGATCTTATCTTCCATTTCGGTCCTGTTAGGCATAGGGTATCGTTTTTATCCTATCCGTTTCAGGCACTGGTTGTCGTGCATCTGCGTCTCCGGCCTAAATACCCAGTTAGGCCGGCTAACTCTCAACAGTTTCTGTCACGTCCGGTGAGGAAGTACAGATTATGTCACCATGATGTTGCTGATCCATTTTAACAACTTTTTGGTGATAATTACGCAGCTATTGAGAGTAACTCGTCTTCAATTTGTGCTCGTCGGTTATAGCCCCTGGGGCACTTGCTATTTCCGTTCGTTCACTCTTTAACTTACTATCGTAAGTTGTGAAGACATCTGATCATCGTATACGTTTTACGTATTGGTTTCGACCGTGCAAACGCTTACGTTGGTCACTACGGAACTGTTTATGCATTAGGATATTTCACTCCATTAATTGCTTCAACGGTTTCCGCTTTGACGAATTTCCACCTCTGTGTCTCGTCTGTTTAGTTTTTTTATACGTTTCGTATAAAACCTTTATAACGGTACTTCGGTCTATTTTTATTATTACCGTTCCGAGATCACTGGTGGTTTATTCGTATATCTAGCTGCCTGAAGTTCTGCCTATCTTACATAGAGCATTCTTTCTTGTCTACAACTTTTATCAACTTGGAAGTTGATACATTGTTGTATTATTTTGCAGCTAGACACTATGAATTCTATTTCGGTTTTCACTCCGGAATATAACTCATTTTGTAGTGTCACAGCCTCATCCGGGTCATCCGGTCAGTTTTACATTTATCTTGGGGTTTTAACGAGGGTCGCGCATGCGCTTTCCTTTACCGTCCTTGCCGGTTCCTCGTTGACCCATATGATTTATGTAGGCCGTGAGGGTTGGGTGTTGCTGTTGCGTCATGGGAGCATCATCACCGGATATGGTTTTTTTGTCAGAATTTGGATCGATTCGTTTGATCCAAACGTTTTGGGTTTGTTTCGTTCAACTAGTTGTACGTCTCATCT
>JAVTVY010001569.1:0-34281 GCA_036873755.1 Hanleya hanleyi | reverse complement strand
AAGAAGAAGAGTAGTAGGAGAGACATCTTCGCATAATGGCATTCATTCACTCCGAGTCATGTCCGTCTACCAACAGTGAATTGGATTTGTGGACTATTCCACCCACCCAAACCAGTGTAGCCGAAGGACGTTGGGTAGAACATCGACCCCTGGCTAGCCTGACGGAGACGGGACCTGTGGAATTTACCATTGAAAACAAAGATACAGCCTACCTGGATTTAGCCCACACCTGCTTGTACGTGAAAGCCAAAATAGTGGACGCAGCCGGGGCCGACCTAGCGGATGATGCAGTAGTAGGCCCAGTGAATCTTTGGCTGCACTCCTTGTTCCAACAGGTGGATATGAGTATGAGCGATAGACTCATCAGTACGTCGACCAATACGTACCCGTGCCGAGCCTACATGGAGACGCTGTTGTCGTACGGTTCAGATGCCAAAAAATCCCACTTGCAAGCCGCGCTGTACTACAAGGATACACCCGGCTCCATGAATAGTACGCTCGCTGCCAATAATGGGTTGACCGCGCGCAAAAACTTGACAGCCGATAGCAAGTCCGTCGATATGATGGGGCGACTGCACGCCGATCTGTTCCTGCAAGACCGCTACATGATGAACGGTGTATCCATCAAGATCAAGTTGATCCGTTCCACACCTGCGTTCGCCTTGATGGCCGGTGGAGCGGCCCCCAATTACAAGATCATCCTAGAAGATGCAGCCCTGTTTGTGCGTACGGTGGATTTGCAACAGGGGGTGTTGGTGAGTCACATGGAAGCCTTATCGAAAAAACCAGCCCTGTACCCCATCGGACGCGTACAGACCAAGGTGTTCTCTGTGCCAGCCGGTACGATGATGGCCAATCGTGAAAATTTATTTCTAGGGGATCTCCCTAAACGTGTTACCATAGCGTGTGTGACCAACACCGCTTTCAATGGAGCGTGGGATGAGAACCCGTTCGCCTTTCAACATTTCAACCTGAACGTTTTGGCACTGCACGTGGCTGGCCATCAAATTCCAGCCCGACCATTACAACCGGATTTTGGTAACCAAAACTATGTGCGGAGCTACCTGAACCTGTTTACAGCCACAGGACAAAACAACCAGGACGAAGGAAATACCATCACTCGACGAGACTTTTACCGTGGGTACACGTTGTTCGCCTTCGACCTCACCCCCACCTTGGAACACGATCATCAACTGGCCTTGCTGAAGAAAGGAAACCTACGGTTGGAACTGCGTTTCGCCACCGCTCTAGCCCAGACCATTAACGTGATTTGCGACGCCGAGTTTGATAACGTCATCAGCGTGGATCAGCAAAGAAACGTGCTGTGTGACTACGCCAACTAGAGTCATGGATACAGAGCAGCTGATGACCATACTCCAGCGAGATCCTAAGGTCCCCTTTCGAGGTGTGTTTCCACGCAATGTGTTTCCCACCCACTCCACCACCCCAGCAGCCTACATCCTGAATACAGACCCGGGGTCTCGACCCGGTGAACATTGGGTAGCTGTGTACGTGGACACCCTAGGCCAAGGTGAATACTTTGATTCCTACGGACTTGCACCCCTACATCCCGATTTGGTGAAATTCATGGACGTATCTACTACAATGTGGCGTTGGAATACTCAAAGATTACAAGGACCCTTGAGTAGTGTGTGCGGATAGTACTGTGTGTTTTATCTCACTCACCGGAGTAGAGGACATTCTATGCCAACCATCGTACACATGTTTGATGATTATTGTCAAGCCGAAGACCGTGATGTCCTCGTCTATGACTGGACGGCCTCTCGTTTTAATGTGCATGCTCCATTTCTCAGGTTAACTTAAATGCACTGCGCGCAGGCCACTTGTTTTTTTTATCACGTTATTGTTATGACGTTGTTGTTCTGACGTTCATTGATGTTGAATAAAATTGATGAAAAAACACAAAAAATGAGGGGTTTGACTTTTTTTATTTAAGTCAACAAGAAGGTAGAATATGTACAAATAGAATACAGAGTACAAATAGAATAGTAGGGTTAAGGTCCAAAAAATTCTGTCAGGAGTAGAACCTACGCCAGCTCTTCGCCGACCAGCACTTAATACCGGCGCCTTAAACCACTCGGCCATCCTGACTTTTACAGTTTTTTAAGTGGTGTATCAACAGTTATAGTTCGACGTTGTTCACAAGTCCAAGTAAGTGGTGCTCACACCATCGGCCAACACTTTCCGTTTCGGGTAAAAGAAAGTAAAGGCGTCTCGTTGCTGAATGTACGTCCGCATCTGGTGGTCCACTACCCGAAATCCTCGGTTAGTGCCACTCGCACTGGCCTGGCTTTGCAGCACGTTCAAGTACAAGGCTTTGGTCGATGTTGGGATCGCGCCGGCTCACCCCTTTGCAGCTAAACTTATTTTCGTCTCCCCCGTAACAGTAATACGTCTTGGAGGAGAGACCAATCATAGCATCCCCACTCCACTCCAGCTTGAACAGGCCCGGCGTACGCTTATCGTACTGGTAATGGTCACGTCGAGGCAGCCACTGGTCCCGTTCCGCTTCATACTGGGTACGTAACTCCGGTTTCACCAGGGACTCCCAATCCGCATTAGAGACGGCCATGTAGGCCGAGTCCGTACCCATCTCCATGAGTTGCCAGTCTGATGGATTAAAATACACACCCATGAAATCATACAGAAACTGGAGCATCCTCAGCTTGGCCACCTGGTATACCATACATCCGCTCGCGCTCTTTTAGGAAACGCCGTAAATGGGGCAGGGCCTGGCACATGGTGTGAAATTCACACTCCCACATTTCGATCAGATGGTATCCTCTCTCTTTCACATAATCACCGTTCTCCACCACTTCTTCCCGTAATTCTTCCGGTGTTTTTCCACGTCGTTCGTTGAAGCGTCCAGCGCTGAAATGGCATCCGTGGCCGTGCCAATAGCAACCGTAAAATTGGAATACGGTGGGTGTCCTACCCACCAGGGCAAACCCATCGACGGGGAGTCGACGATCTCCTATGCGCTTCTCTGTGGCGTTGGTTTGGTGTCGTATAGTAATTCCCCGTCGATAGGCTTCCCAATCCAACCACTGATCAGCCAGATGCTTGTAGGGCGTGCGTTGCGGAGTAAAATGCCGACCGTCCGCCAACCAACGTGTATAATGGCCACTGGGCATAGGTTGGGCCAGCGACCACAGGTACAAGGCATTGGCATCGAATCCGATGATCTTAGCACAGGGTTTTCCACTGGGGAGAGTAGTGACGTCCTTCTCGTGGTAACGGTGAAAAATAAGACTCGGTCCGCCCACAATGTTCTGCTTTAGACAATCATGCATGTCTGCATCTTTTTGCTGTATCAGCGAGAAGTACGTAGGACACGCTTGAAAAAGATAGCGAAGCGCCAGACCCGGTAAACTCAAGCACTCCTTGAAGATATCGACGTGCATCTCACGACGAAAGAGTTGAACCATTTTCTCGGCCGCTTCCAGGAAAGGAACCACATCTAGGTTATTATACCATATCAGGAAATCTCGCAAGGTCTGCATATGTTGATCGTTCCATACCTGCTGTAGTTCCCGGTACGTGTCTTCGGGACATTCCACTTGCTTCAAATCATCAAAGAAGGCATCGCGGGGTGGCAACTGTGTTTCCTCCAAACAGTCGAGCGTCGATATATACGTGTAAGGGAACCTCCCTTTGGTTTTGTGCACAGTCATACGCCTTCACCCACTGATCATAGCTATAATTAGGAGCTAAGTAGTTCCGTACATCCAGGAAATGGAGTGATGTGGTAGTGAGGGCCATATGATTATTGATCTTCTTGATGACGGACTTGATGGTATTCGCCTGGGCCAAGTAGGGGTAAAGAAATTCCTTCACCATGTTCAAGTCATATCGTCCCGAGTTGAAACCTAGCACCGGTAACTGGCCTAGATATTGTAGGAAGCGCACTTTCAATTTCTCCGCATACGGTTTCGGTAAAGGCACATCCTGCGACTGCAGGGGCTGCGACTCGGGCTCCGACTCCGACTCGGACTCTTCATCGTCACTAAACGCTACACCCGGTATAGGAATCCGATCGTCCAGTTGGTCCAGTACGTCCTGGAACTTGGACACCAATAGTTCTGTACTAGCCGCACTGACTTCTTCTAAATACGCCATCATGCGACCCTCATCGGCCAATTCCTCGAAAATAGTAGGCGTATTATGATACACACCACCCGGATATACTCGCTTCACAACGTTCGTACAGATTTTCTCGTGGCGATGTAAGTCGTGAGACTTTTTAAACACCCGATGGCATTGGGCACAACTGTAAGACTGAGCGTACTGGCTCATATTGTAGATCAGCGAAAAATGACTGACGCCATTGTCGTCGAACACATTGACTTTCATTGTAGCAGCATACCGTTCTGTTGAACGACGAACCAATTCAGCCACAAATGTATCCTCCTCGCATCGTAATCGATATACAAAGATATTGAGGTTGAACAGTGTTTCCACGTCATCCAAATTCTTGAACGGAACTCCACGGAAGTGCCGCTCATCCAAGTCTTGCTGCTGTAAATACTGTTGCCAATAGTCGTTGGCCACTCTGTCACAAGATCGGGGATCACACTCGTCCACATGCACGGCCAAACACCGAAACAGACATTTCCGGTCTTTGTAGGGCCCGCGTGCCCCTGCTGTTAATGCATACAGGCCGTGTCGATGAAGCAGCCAAGGGGGTAGTAGTACAGGAGCACCGATAGGATGATCTCTCATTTTTGTGACGAAAAATGTGACGTTGGTCACCATTTCCACAAGCCATTGGGTATTGGGGCGTTGCAACCGGGCCCATTCCAATGGATCCAACGTAGTCAGTTGGTCGATGAGTGGCTCCAGAGAAATCGCATCCGTCACCGTGAACGGCTGATCAAACACATAGGTATTATTGCTGGGATAATAATACCGCACCTGATCCGTCTCCTTGTGCCGTAAAATGTACCCGAATGTCATATTCAACTTGAACGCTGTCACCTGATCTGTGAAAATGTTCTCGGCATAGGTAGACAGATACGTGAGGTCCTGCAGTCGAAAGTTATACAAATCCAATAGACGACGGTCACGGTGAAAACAATGGCGTATGGTAGCCCAGTGACGTTGATAAATGTCCCTGACATGCTCGTCTTCAGGCAAGACTTCAACCGGAGGTGCTGCTGGGTCCCAGGGAAAATCTTCTCCACGTCTCATGCTTTCGTCTCATACAAGCGGGTAGGCAGGCTAGAGGCAGGCAGGCTAGAGGCAGGCAGGCAGGCAGGCTAGAGGCAGGCAGGCAGGCTGGTCAGGTCAGGTAAGTCAGGCAAGTAGTGCAATGAATACACCCCTACCGCTAAAAATCGCCTTCTTTTATACGTTTTTCTACAATCCACCATTTTGACCACCCCACCCCACAGCCGCCATTTTGACCACCCCACCCCACAGCCGCCATTTTGACCACCCCACCCCACAGCCATTTTGACCACCCCACCCCACAGCCGCCATTTTGACCACCCCACCCCACAGCCGCCATTTTGACCACCCCACCCCACAGCCGCCATTTTGACCACCCCACCCCACACCATTTTGACCACCCCACCCCACAGCCGCCATTTTGACCACCCCACCCCACAGCCGCCATTTTGACCACCCCACCCCACAGCCGCCATTTTGACCACCCCACACCACAACCATTGACCTCTCTCAAAATACTCGCTTCTGATTGGCTGTCGCTGTGACGTCACAGAGGTCATATGCAAATTTTTGAGGTCAAGTTGCGCCAATTTACGTTTTACCTACTACTGATGTTTGTGGCGGTGGTGGTGGTGATGGCGTTATTGAGCAACCATCTTAACGCGGTGACGCCCTGACGCCCTTACACCCTAACGTCTTCTATACCTAGTCCCATAATGTCTTAATGCTATGATGCAGACTGTTGAGAGAAAGACAGATCAACACGTTCACAAGTTTTCATATCGTGTATTATCCCCTCCATCACATCATACCCAAGCTGGGAGAGCCGCGTTGGGTATGTTTACAGTTCAATTATGCTCTTGCCCAATCAGAAGCCGCCATTTGATGTTGAATTTGTCATATTGGTTCTTGTCCGTTAGATGTATTCTTGGCTGCTCTTGTCCAATCAGAAGCCACCATTTGGTGTTGCGTCAATCTTCGGCCATGTTCGATCCTAATCGTTGTTGGGCAGGCTAGGATACTGTAACGACATGTCCTGGAACAGCTGTTTGCGCATTTTGATCGAGTTTTGCAGGGCCTTTTTTAGGTGGTAGTCCTATTTCCTCTTCCATGTGACGTTTGGTCTTCATGATGGGCCTATGCGTGCTGTCGCCTTTCATTTCAAGCCTCAGCAGACTATACTGTTCATAAATCGCCAAAGCTGAGTTTCTAATGCAGGGGCGCATTTAGATGTAAGTTTGTTGCAAGTTATCCTGTCCGGCATCTTCCATCGCAGCATGGGTATTAATAGCTGCTCCCACAATACGATCCTAAAATGGTGGGTACGATCCTCAGGTTTTCCGGGACGTAGCCTGACTATCTGAGGTCAAGCTGTCCGTATCAGTAGATATACTCTAAGCAGTCTCCGCATCGGTATCAGTCGGTGGACTCTCCGAATCAGATAAGATAGAGCGTTAAGGCGTAAAGACGGGCGTTGACGGGCGTCACTGCATTCTAAATTAGTGTTACTTCTATGGGATATCAAGACTATCAGAGCTTTGAGCTATTTCACCAGGGTCTTGAAGCGTTAAGTCAGGCGTTGGCGGTCGTTACTGTGTTACGTCCATAAAAAGACGCACGCAGTCGACCTTTAACCGTCAACATGGGTTATACATGTTCTGAGTGCGAACGCACGTACACCAGACACTATGATATAATGCGACACCAGCAGTATATTATATACGGGTATGAAGACACCGAGGCGCAAGAAGCTAATGCAGATGCTGAGATTATACCAGCTGATTCCGAGAGTCCACCGACTGATACCGATGCAGAGAGTCTATCTACCGATACGGACAACTTGATCTCAGATAGTCGGGCTATGTCCCAGGCGTGTAAGATGCCGGACAGGATAACTTGCAACATACTTACATCCAAATGCACCCCTACATCAGAAAAACAGTCATGGCGATCTAAGAAGAGTATAGTGTGCTGAGGCTTGACGTGAAAGGCGACAGCATGCATAGGCCCATAATGAAGACCAAACGTCACCTGGAAGAGGATATAGGACTACCACCCACAAAGGCCTTGCAAAATTCGATCAAAATGCGCAAACAGCTGTTCCAGGACATGTCGTTACAGTATCCTAGCCTGCCCAACAACGATTAGGGATACGTCTAACGTACAAGAGCGAACATGGCCTAAGGTTGACGCAACACCAAGCGGCTTCTGATTGGACAAGAGCAGCCAAGAATACATCTAACGGACAAGAACGAATATGACAGACGCAATATCAAATGGCGGCTTCTGTTTGGACAAGAGCATAATTGAATTGTAAACAAACCGAACGTGGCTCCCCCAGCTTGGTTATTATGTGACGGAGTCTGCTGCCGCTTGAAATGAAAGGCGACCGCACGCATAGGTCCATCATGAAGACTAAACGTCACCTGGAAGAGAGTATGGGACTACCACCCACAGAGGCCCTGCAAAATGCGTTAAAATGCACAAACAGCTGTCCCAGGTTTTGTTGCCGTTACAGTATCCTGGTCAACAACAATTGACGTCTAATGAACAAGAGCGAACATGGCCAAATGACGGCTTCTGATTCGACAAGAGCAGCCAAGAATACATCCAACGGACAAGAACGAATATGACAGATACAACATCAAATGGCGGCTTCTGATTGGACCAGAGCATAACTGAATTGTAAACCTACCCAACGCAGCTTGGGTATGATGTGATGGAGGGGATAATAAACTATATGAAAACTCGTGAACGTCTTGATCTGCCTTTCTCTCAACTCTACAAGGTAGCCAGAACGAACATGGCCCCCTTTCTCCACTACTCGCTCGTTTCTCTACCGCTGCTCGACTGCGCATGCACAGAATGATGTGACTTCCAATAACAACGACGCCAGTCGGAGTTTCTCCCACGAGCGCTTCATTAGAACACCTCACACGACTCATTTGGGCCACGGATGGTCCATCTTGACCCCCCAAAACGTCCACACAAAAGCCTTTTTTCCACCGTTCCCTAACTGCGCATGGCGCCATAGCCTTAATTCCACTGCACACCAGTCCAGTCGGACGTTACTCCACGAGCGCTTCACTATGACCCTTCACACAACCCATTTGGGCCACGGATGGTCTATCTCTGCCCGAAAAAGTCCATGCAAATTCCATTTTCCCCACAGTTCGCTATCTGCGCTTGCGCGCCATAGCTTTACTTTCACTCCATACCAGTCCAGTCGGACTTTACTCCATGAGTGCTTCAAACTGGTGCCCCACATGCCGCATTTGGACAAAGGATGGTCTATCTCTACCCCAAAACATCCACCGAAATGCCCTTTTCTCTATTATTCCTAACTGCGCAGGCGCTGACTGACACTGGAAGTCACATGACCTGGACGTGACCTTTCATCCGGAAGTCACATTTTGCTCGGAAGTAACGAGAAAATCCCAGGATGAACGTACTATTCCGATATTTCTGGTGTGCCACCTTCCCAAGCAGAGTCAGTGCACTCCCGAGGCGATGGTAACAATGGATGCGAGGGCATACACAGGGCCTATGCTAAACTATGTGGTGTACTGCACTTCGCGGCTTGTATCTCGCTCACACAACGTTTGAGGAAAAAGCCTGCACAAGCAGGTCTTTCGTTGATAGTCGGGCTATGTCCCAGGGAAGTTTGAGTGAAAAAGAAAAAAAGGAACTTACTTTTGGGGATTGTATTGTGACAGCGGTTCTTAATATTCACGCTAAGCCGATCGAAAAAAACGGACAGGATAAATTACAACAGGCATACATTCACCTGCGCCCTCCATCAGAAACCATGATGATCTGTGAACCGTATAGTCTGCTGCCCTATGAAATGAAGGACGTTCGCAGGAACCGAGGCATCATGAAAAATGCGGTCAAATTGGGTAAAATGCTGTTTCAGGACATGTTGCCATTACAGTATCCCAACCTGCTCATAGACGTTTAGGGTGGACCCGAGCAGACGGGCGATGAACACTGACAATCGCGAATGTGATCGTAGACTGACGCAACACAATGACGGTTTGTCTTTTGGACAAGAGCAAACATTGCCGACGATGTGTCTGACACATGGACAAGCGCGTTATATAATAATGTTACGCAAACACGCCCAACGCTTCCCTCGGCTGTGATGGATAGGAATAAAATGTGAAATACGCATAAATAAGTTGTTGATCTCTCTATCCCTCCTCTGATTGCATCAAGGTGTAAGGAACTAGAGGCGCGCCATAGGGCGTGCACAGGGCCAGGGCTATCTACGGATTCTCTACTACTGTCAACTACATAGGAGATAGTAGTTCTGAAGATCGTTTGGACATAGGAATATCTGTTTGATAATCTAGTGAGGGATTACCTCGAAGAAATCTGGAGCACCAGAATCATCTACGTAATAGCCCTAAGGGATTAAGAGGAGCCCATATAACTTGATCAGGGGATGAAAATTCCCACTCTCGACAAAGAAAATACATCACAAATTACTACTCTCGAGAAGGAAAATACATCCCAAACTCGCCTGACGGATCGGTTGGGATGCATTTTCCTTACCTCGATTGATAATTTTCATCCCATGATCTTTTTTCTCATATAATTTAAATAATTACTGTATAATTTTAATCAATATTTGATTAAAAATATCAACGACACTGAGAGGAACGTTGCTGTAGCGCATCATACCTGCAGCTTGCTTCGAGCTACAGGACCGTTTTTTAAATCAATCAGTCAATGCTAATTAATCAAACAATGGTGATTAATCGATATTGTTGTTACCATCGATACGTACGCTACCCGATACCTGGGACGAATATTCTATACTCGTCCCAGCCGATACATATGCCAACAAAGCGGAATACGGTAGGATGTAACAACGTTACAACTTATCGATTCAACATCGATTATATTCAGCATTGTTTTAGTAATCAGCATTGTTTGATTGATTTGAGACACGGTCATGTGGAGTGAGTTTCCTGGGCAATAAACAAACGCCCAGTGGTTTGTCCAGGGCTTAAAAAAAAAGAAGAATTGTGAATACCACTTGTTCACATATGTATGAAACTTTTTCACATCAAATTGGCACTTTAATACATGTGTAATTCTATTCATGGAGGTAAAATAAGATGTTCTATTGTAGATATGTTGAATCCTCTTGCAAAACTGTTCGACATGTGTCAAATAACAGAATAAGTACTGAGACGGATTGCCATAAGCAAAAAATTGTTTCATTTTAAAAGTTCCCCTAGGTACTTTTGCTGGCGGGAAGAATTGCCAGGTCAAGGACGAGCACGCCGAAAAGAGCAAAGAAAAGAGGAAGTCGGTTTCGGCGTTTTGTCCTGTTGATATTTTGTCGTAGTATCATAAAGGATAGTGTAAGTTTCATAATCAGTTGAACAATGTTGTGACACTTTCTGCTTTCATGACGTGCATAAATAGATGTTGGTGGTGTAGTTTGTTGGCGAAAATGATTGGTACAATTTAGCAGTGAAGGTGAAATGAATGCATGTGTCGAAACTGTTGTTGTTGTTGTTGTAATCCTAGGCAAGTTCAACGATGCTGCCAAAAAGTCACATTGTGTGGCACATTGTAAAAAGTTAACTTGTAAAAGTCACATGTATACTGTTAAAAAGAACTATTCTGGAGGTTGAGCGAGACTAAAATATCACAAATCAAAGAAAACTGGGCCCAATTCCAATCCGTCGTGTTTTTATGTCGGATTTGTCCGCGCTCTCGTTGGTATGCTATTCGGCCCAAGTAAACCTTGCCGCCCCAAAACAACCCATGATGCAATGCATAACATTGACAGCCCTTCTATAGATGTTTACATTAGAAAAGCATTGACCAATGACTTGCACGGAAGTTTGTTTTGGGGCGGCAAGGTTGACTTGGGCCGCTATTCTTCAGGGAACAGATCATAGGTTCGGTCACCAATTGTCATAACATCGCTTAGATGTATATATTTTTGGGAACGGTAATTTCCCTTATTATTCGCTAAATGGTGATGAGATTTGGAACTCCAAAAAATTTGCCACTTTTAAATTAATAGTCCGGCCAAATCTGGAGAAAAAAAAAATACATGTTCGAATTATTTGTGGCGATGGTAAATTGATCCGGGAGTCAAAATGACCGACTGTTTCTTTGTCTTGGAGCATAGACTATATCAATCACATTTTGCATTTCCTTTAGTTATCCTTCTAAAGAGCGAGAGTTTAAATCGAAGATGTATTTTAACCATCAAATTAGATTTGAGTAAATCAACCATAAAGATCGGCTGACCACGATGAGTCAACTACTTTCATTGGATCGCTGACAAATTCCAATCACAAATTCCCATCCATCATTGTTTTGAAATGTGGGTGCCATCTATGTTGACTACAGAAAGGCATTTGACTTAGGCCTATTAAAAATAATCCTGTGTTTCCGGTAACCCGACCTACCTGGTGTGATCATTGCCGACCTGAAAGTTTTTTCAACAAATAAAAAAATAAAAATGCAAAAACACCGACCAACCTCGGTGATTTTCACCAAAATCTTGCTCTCAACATTTTATTTTGCGAACCCTTCGCTTCCTTCAAGGGGACGTAACTCACCGAACCGCAGGTTTGCACTTCCCGCTCTCCGTACAGTGATGTTCTAGACATAATATGTATTCAGAGCAACGTTAGCGACTCTAATGGACCTCTGCAACGGAGAATATTGCACTCTGCGGAGCGGATATCACAAAATGACCGGGACAATTTTATCCGTGTCTGCAGAGAAATGTAAATTCCACCGCTGTTCGCCGTAGATAAGTTTACTGTTACGCTGCGGCGAGCCGTTCAAATGGCTCTCGTCTTTCTGTACGAAATATGCGACGAGCTTGCCTTTGCTTCTGTCAATGCGTGTACAGCGATGTACCATTCTGAAATCGCTTTTTTCAAATTTACCATGCATGAAACTTGATAAAAACCATACATATATTGTTTGCTAAGCCCGACTTGATTTCCTGGATGTAAACTTGATATTCTGTCTCAGAATAACGAAGTCGGGAGGAAGAAATAAAAAGGAAAAATATAAAAACGCCAACGAAGATTTCCATAAAACGTTGTCGAGAAGCCGCCCAGAAAATATAAAATACTCACAGAAAACCCCTTCAAAATATATTATTCTTTGGTATAGTTGAAGTACAGAAGCTCAGTTTATATTTTCAAAGTGCGGGTTTCGATGAAATCCGCTAAACAAACTTTATTTTCAAATTTTTGTTGAGTTTCTGCGCCACGTAATTTCGTCGCGATGAGATAAAATGGCGTCTCCCTCAGATAATGAGCACTTCGATGTAGGTCACGTTACCACGCTTGTCCAATCAAGGTAACCGATATCGGGTCAGTTGTTAGCGTTACTAGAGAAACGGGGAAACACCCCTTGCAGTTTCTCGATGTTATCGTTCGAAATCAAGCCTTCAATCAGGAACTACAAGGAATTCCCTTTCCAACGAGACGAAACGTCGGTAGAAAGGCAGCTGAAAAATTCAGATTTTTCGCTGTAATTCCTCATAATTCGCCATTTTCGACCGCAAATACCAAAATACTGTAGTCTCTTCAAATAAATTTTATTTACGCTGACAACATCGTCGATTTTGCTAGAAGTTATTTGTTTAATAGCACAAATGGATATAAAATCTGATGTCCATCTGAAAGTGTTTAGCTTTGTCTTCAAACTCCTTTGTCCATCTAGAGAAGAAATACTGAAGTGTAAAGTCTGATATCTATTCTTCAGCAGCTGTCCATCAACAATTGAGTAGATTCAAGACCTGCATGTTTATTCCAGCGTGTCGACTCTGATATAAGGAATTCTAATATCTAGAGATGTTATCCAGATTTCACGAAGTTATAAAAAAAACTGTTAAATGTTTGCGATTGGAAAGAAAATATGTAGGCTTCAAGGTGGAGTAGCAACAAACCTAAACTGGAACCTCTAATACAAACTGCGATAAATTCTCTAAATCAACGACTTCCAATTCCATATCACTAACTGCAGTTCTGTCTTGACGAATGTCTGGTGAAGCTGGATTCAGTTGATGTGAGCTGTGATACTCCATTCCGATCCATTCTGTATATCACACACAAATCCCAAAAATAACAAAGCCATTTTTTTTTGTATTTAAGGCATTTATTTTACACAAGTTTGGTTAGTATATTGAATAAGTATGATGGATATTCAGTACATCTTTGAAATATTTTGATTGGGCAAAGAAAAGAAAAAAGCAAAAAAAAAAAAAAAGCAAAAAAAAAAAAAACCCTACCTACCTACCTGGATTTTTTTTCAGCCGTTACCAGAAACACAGAATTATTTTTCATAGGCCTTAGTAGATCATGCCATTCTACTAAACAAGCTTAAATGCTATAGACTAAACTAGACTGCACATGATTGGATAACATCATATCTGTCCATTAGGCAACAGACGGTTACTGTACAAAGTCAAAGTTCGGCCTCCAATCAAATACTGGCAGGTGTACCACAGGGATCAATACTAGGCCCTTGTTTATTATATATGAAAATGATGCTTCACCCTTGACCACCTCTGCCATAGAATTATTTGCCGATGATGCTACAGTTACAAACTCTGGTCAATCTGTTGAAGTTGTAGTTGTCCTCAATCATGACATAAATTGGGCGTGGCTAAACCATTGGTGCATAAAAAACAGACTTGTAACTAGTGAATTTTGATAGAACACTGGCTATGCTTAAAATTATTGCTTGTCCCCAAAAATTTTGTCGCATCAAGAAGAATAATCTGGAAATATTGCTGGATGGCAGTCCAATTCAGAATGTAGAAAATGTAAAACTACTTGGAGTTCACATAGATAACACATTGACATGGAGTATACAGGAATAGACACCTATTGTCAACAAAGGCCAAATGTATATTCTAGACTGCATATATTCAGCCTCATATTGACTATTGTCTTACAATCTGGGGAAATGCCTCCAAAAAAGAACCGCCCAAATCATCTTACATGCTGAGCCTGTCACACCATCAAAGCCACTGTTTAACTGGTTGGCTGCTGGATTCTTCTTTATAGTGCACTGCAGAAGTTCTCATTTTTACGATGTATTACACTATTAAACCCGGGTTTCATGAGCGAAAATATCATTCATACATCAGGGATTCATACAAGTCAAAAATTTTACCACCGAAAACTCAATATTACTCAAAATTGAGTTTTCCCAATGGTGAAATTGAGTTTCCAAATTTTTTATCGCCGATCCAAACATTGCGATCAAGTTTTCAATTTTTTTTACCACCGATTCACTTATTGGTATTGAGTTCTCAAATGTTTCAACCACCACCATGCTGGTGTCAATAACACATGATATTGATGGTTCAGCGGTAGTTGATAATGGCACTTTCCAAAATAGATTCATATTACTTCATATTCAATATTTCAGTTCAAATTTAATTAAGGCATTAGCCACCTGTCTAAGCCATTTACTTATGTGGTTCATCATAAAACATTCACAGAAACAAGAGCTTTTGGTCTGAGCCGATTCATATCGAAAAACATGTAATATACATTGAAACTAACCACGGAAATGAACATCCAACTTCTGATCATTTAGACAAAATTAATATTTTATTCCATCAGTAGGAACTCTTAAAATCATGCTTGGTAAGTCTGAAAAATTTGAAGAGAATCATGTCAAAACTCTAGGCTGATTCTACAATGTTTTAATTGATTAGTACATTGCATTGAATTGGAGAAATGGTGAAGTCTGAATCCCAATAACTTTGACAAAAATCTGAGTTGTCTAAAAAAAAAAAACAGGTACAGATGAGGCATGCATGTGAAGTTTCAAAATCATCCTGTAGAAATTGTGGAGTTAAATATCAGTGATACACTGAAATTATGTCAACACTTATTGATTACACAACCACGATTTGACATAAAAACGGACAGAAGGGCAAACAGAGTAAAACAAATAATGCTTGGCAAAGAAATGGCAAAGTCTGATTCCTGTGAGTTTTTTATCCTTGGAAAAATGCGCACCAAACACGCGCGAAAAAAACTGAGTTGTAGTGAATAAATATTGAGATCTTCAAGAGATAAGTCGAGTTCCCAACTGAAAATGTTGTCCTGACAAATTATCAAGCAAACTCGTTGTTGTTGTTGTTGCCGCCACTCTTTCAACTCGCGAGTGTTACTGTTAGACGTTAGCGCTTGTCCGCTTGTCGGGAGCAAGTAAAAATCGGCACGGGCAATGCAACGTTCATGTTAGCTGCCCGTATTGGCAAGCACGATTTTCTTCCGATTAAAATACTCACTGACGAAGTTTTATTGAGCTCTTATTCTCCTAAATAAAGCGGCAGAATCACTCGGCTTGTTTTGGTTCTGGTTTCGTTTTCGACTTGAAGTTGCCCGGCATGAACAGTCGATATAAATATCTATAGGCTGACTGCGCCACATTGAGCCAGTCAATTTTGTGAAGTTCATTCAATTTATCCATTAGTTCTGCCTTTCAAGCGGACCGTGTGCAAATCTTGCGGGAGATTAACAACAACAACACCACACGTGGTAGCACGCTTTGCGCCTGTGAAAGGTAAAACTTATTGTCATTTTTGCGGTAAGATCGTCATTCGATTGAGTTTATTTCGTAATTTGGGGCTGTCAAATTAACTTTGACCATGTCTGGCGAATTGAGTTTTCCACAAAAAATTGAGTATTTGTCCAGTAAAACGAAAGCAATTGAGTTTCTCACCATACGAATTGAGTTTTCAAAAATTTTTTACCACCGATTACCGGTGGTAAAAACCGACTTGCATGAATCCCTGTACATGTGTGCCAAGATTTGCCTCACGTAGCAGCTGGTCCATAATAGTTCGGTCAACGTTTATTTGATTTCATTTTATGCAGAATTATATAAAACTGTCCGCGTAAATTAAATTTGTTGAAAGAGACTGCAGTATTTTTGGTATAATTGCGGTCGGAAATGGTGAATTATGAGAAATTACAGCGGAAAATCTTTGTTTTTCAGCTGCCTTTCTCCCGGGTCTTTTCCAACTTTTCGTCCGCCATTTGGAGCGTGTGACATCTCATTGGAAAGGGAATTCCTTATAGTTTCTGGTTAGAGCCTTGAATTCGTCCGATGGCCAATCAAACAGACGATAACATCAAAAATATGCAAGAGGTGTTTTCCCGTTTCTCTAGTAACGCTAGCAGCCGAACGAGATATCGGTCACCATTTTTCTGTCATTGCCAAGAATTACGTGGCATTCAGGTTGACAGAAATGTAAAAAATAAAGTTTGTTGCGATGATTTCATTGTAATCCGCACTATGGAAATATAAACTGAGCTTCTGTACTCCAACTATACCAAAGAATCATATATTTTGATGGGGTTTTCTGTAAGTATTTTATATTTTCCGAGCGGCTTCTCGACAATGTTTCATGGAAATCTCGCGGTATTTTATATTATTTTTTATTTTTAGCCCACCATCACCAGATGGTGGGCTGTTCAAATCACTTTTCGTCCGTGGTCCGTCGTCCGTCAGTCCGTCTGTAAACAATTCTTGTTACCGCGATTTCTCAGGAACTACTGCATGGATCTTTTTCAAAGGTAGGTCAAGGTCAGAGGTCAAAGGTCAGTGTGATCGAAAAATCAGGAAATCGTTAAAAATTTCTAATTTTTTGTGAGTGGATTCAATAGGCGGAAATGAAGTGATGCATACCAAAAATTAGGTCAAGGTCAAAGGTCACTGACCCCAAAATTAGGAAATTATTAAAAATAACATTTTTTGTGTCAGTAGATACATTAGGGGACACAATGTGTCACATACCAAAATGTAGGTCAAGGTCAAAGGTCAAGCTCACTGTGACCCCAAAATCGTGAAATTGTTAAAAATCATGATTTTGTGTGTCCATTGAGAAATTGAGGGGAGACGGTTTGTCATGTACCAAAATTTAAGCCAAGGTCAAAGGTCAAGGTCACTGTGACCCCAAAATCAGGAAATCATTAAAAATCATGATTTTTTGTGTGCATTGATAGATTGAGGGAAGACGATGTGTTGTGTACCAAAATTGAGGTCAAGATCAAAGGTCAAGGTCACTGTGACCCCAAAATCAAGAAATCATCAAAAGTCACATTTTCATATGCCTGTCGAAGATGAGGTCGTGTAATGCGATGTGTTCTGTCCATTCATCCATTAACATTTGTTGTCCATGCGATAGCTCTAGTTTCAAGGTATGGATTGGTACCAAACTTTGAATATACCTTACTCGCATGGCAAAGTGGAGCCATACATATGAGATCAATTTGTCAACGGTCTAGGTCGCAGTCCCCAAAAATGAATCAAGCTTAGCTGACTAAATGTGTTGGAATATTGTTGGAATATTCGAAGTTCTTTCCCCTGCATTTATATGGTATTGTCCTGTGGAGTTGTCTCCCATGTTTGAAAGGCTTCATTTAGTTAAACTGTTGTGAAATAAATACCATACATTTACTAATTTAACGGGGAGAGGAGTCCTTTATGAACTTCACACCTGTTTATTAACTCAAGAACAAAGGTTTACTTCATCACTTTCTTCTTCCTTCATGAAAAATTCTCTCGTCTGAAAGGAATCCATTTGCAGGAAAACTACTATTTTCTTGTGTTTGACTATTGTCTATTTCAGTGTAAGATATGTGAGCTCTCAGCTCTTGCTTCAAGGCCAATTAGTTACCAAGAGTTAAGCTCATTTTAGTTTATCATTCAATATAAGATTTGATATATGTTACATTCTCATAATTGCTAGATCAATTGGAATCAAGGCTATTAAACAACCTTGAAATTTGAACCAATGTAATTCCAGATATACGGGCGTATATTGAAGCCCATTGGGCTCTTGTTAAAATTTGGTACACAGGTTTCCCTTGGGGTCTAGTTGTGCAAGAAACCTTTTCTGGTCCGATTCGAAAATCCAATATGGCCACCAGGCAGCCATCTTGGATTTCCCCATGAAACCTTGTTACCGCGATTTCTCAGGAACTACTGCATGGATCTTTTCCAAATTTGGTACACAGGTTCCCCTCGGGGCCTAGTTGTGCAAGAAAACTTTTCTGGTCCGATTCGAAAATCCAATATGGCCACCAGGCAGCCATCTTGGATTTCCCCATGAAACCTTGTTATCGCATTTTCTCAGGAAATATTTCATGGATCTTTCTGAAATTTGGTACACAGGTCCCACATGGGGCCTAGTTGTGCAAGATACCTTTTTTGGTCCGATTCGAAAATCCAATTCATACGGTATTCCCGAGTTGCATCACAAGAGTCGGTGGATCCAGGCCTTATTTTTTCAAAATCTGGCGTGAACGATTTACCGTTCGCATGATTTTTAGCGTACGTAACCGATCGTTCGGTTACGCACCAACTTCGTTACGTAACCGATCGGTTACGTGAAAGGTTACGTAAATTTTCGAAACAATTTGGAGCCACGTGTGGAAAAATCAAACCAGACACGGCTTACTCCAACTAAAACGTATTATTTCATTAATTATTTCACGTGAGTTCGGTGTTTATTACTAAAAAATACGCTTAGTGATGTGAAGATCGTCTACAAATGTAAAACAGAGCGTCATTTATTCAGAAAAGTTTGTTGAAACGCGTAAAACGCACCTTGTTTACAACCTTCTGCAGCGAAATCCCGGAAGCCCCTCCCCACGTTAAAGATATCAAATTGAAGGGCAACAACTCTGCTTTCATTTCAACACAACCTTATTTCCAACCTCCCCACAGCGCATGCTCCATTTCGCAGGCTCCATTACCATCCCTGCCACCAATAGCGGAAGTTGACCTTTACTACGTTGCTATGACGTATAGGGGAAACCAACCAACGCACGGTTCAGTTTGAATGCGGCCGAACAACTCCTTTAGTGTTGCACATGAGCGAACTACTTTTCATATGCTCTGTCCAGATAAACAGGGAAAATTATCTCCAGATAATTATTTTTAACGCTAGGTCAACAGAGGTATTATGCAGACTTGAAAAGTAATCGAAATGTTCGGTAAACATCTATTTTACTATATATGATGTCACTTCCGGCGATGTGCGCGAAGGCAGGGCTCGCTTTAGAGCATGAGAGATGACCTGCAAAAAAAAAACCCTTCCAAAAAATTTGCAGGTCAAATCCAAGATGACCTACAATTGCAAAATTTGACCTGCATTTTTAGCCCACCATCACCAGATGGTGGGCTGTTCAAATCACTTTTCGTCCGTGGTCCGTCGCCCGTCGTCCGTCAGTCCGTCCGTCAGTCCGTCCGTCAGTCCGTCCGTCCGTAAACAATTCTTGTTATCGCGATTTCTCAGGAACTACTGCATGGATCTTTCTCAAATTTGGTACACAGGTTCCCATTGGGGTCTAGTTGTGCAAGATACCTTTTTCGGTCCGATTCGAAAATCCAATATGGCCACCAGGCAGCCATCTTGGATTTCCCCATGAAACCTTGTTACCGCGATTTCTCCGGAACTACTGCATGGATCTTTTCCAAATTTGGTACACAGGTTCCCCTTGGGGTCTAGTTGTGCAAGAAACCTTTTGTGGTCCGATTCGAAAATCCAATATGGCCACCAGGCAGCCATCTTGGATTTCCCCATGAAACCTTGTTATCGCGATTTCTCAGGAACTACTGCATGGATCTTTCTCAAATTTGGTACACCGGTTCCCCTTGGGGTCTAGTTGTGCAAGAAACCTTTTTTGGTCCGATTCGAAAATCCAATATGGCCACCAGGCGGCCATCTTGGATTTCCCCATGAAACCTTGTTATCGCGATTTCTCGGGAACTACTGCATGGATCTTTTTCAAATTTGGTACACAGGTTCCCCTTGGGGTCTAGTTGTGCAAGAAACCTTTTTTGGTCCGATTCGAAAATCCAATATGGCCACCAGGCAGCCATCTTGAATTTCCCCATGAAACCTTGTTATCGCGATTTCTCAGGAACCACTGCATGGATCTTTCTCAAATTTGGTACACAGGTTCCCCTTGGGGTCTAGTTGTGCAAGAAACCTTTTTTGGTCCGATTCGAGAATCCAATATGGCCACCAGGCAGCCATCTTGGATTTCCCCATGAAACCTTGTTATCGTGATTTCTCAGGAACTACCATATGGATCTTTCTCAAATTTGGTACACAGGTTCCCCTTGGGGCCTAGTTGTGCAGATACCTTTTTTGGTCTGATTCGAAAATCCAATATGGCCACCAGGCAGCCATCTTGGATTTCCCCATGAAACCTTGTTATTGCGATTTCTCAGGAACTACTGCATGGATCTTTCTCAAATTTGGTACACAGGTTCCCCTTGGGATCTAGTTGTGCAAGAAACCTTTTTTGGTCTGATTCGAAAATCCAATATGGCCACCAGGCAGTCATCTTGGATTTCCCCATGAAACCATGTTATCGCGATTTCTCATGAACTACTGGATGGATCTTTCTCAAATTTGCTACACTGGTTCCCCTTGGGGTCTTTGTGCAAGAAACCTTTTTCGGTTCGATTCCAAAATCCAATATGGCCACCAGGCAGCCATCTTGAATTTCCCCATGAAACCTTGTTATCGCGATTTCTCAGGAACTACTGCATGGATCTTTCTCAAATTTGGTACACAGGTTCCCCTTGGGGTCTAGTTGTGCAAGAAACTTTTTTTGGTCCGATTCCGAAATCCAATATGGCCACCAGGCAGCCATCTTGGATTTCCCCATGAAACCTTGTTATCGTGATTTCTCAGGAACTACTGCATGGATCTTTCCCAAATTTGGTACACAGGTTCCCCTTGGGTCCTAGTTGTGCAGATACCTTTTTTGGTCTGATTAGAAAATACAATATGGCCACCAGGCAGCCATCTTGGAATTCCCCATGAAACCTTGTTATCGCGATTTCTGAGGAACTAATGCATGGATCTTTCTAAAATTTGGTACACAGGTTCCCCTTGGGGTCTAGTTGTGCAAGATACCTTTCCTGGTACGATTTGAAAATCCAGTATGGCGACCAGGCAGCCATCTTTGATTTCCCCATGAAACTTTATTGTCATTTCTCAGGAACTACTGCATGGATCTTTCTCAATTTTGGTACACAGGTACGCAATCGATATGCAAGATGCCTTTTTCGGTCCGAATAGAAAACGGTCACCAGGCAGCCATCTTAGACTTCCCCATGAAATTTTTTTATCATGATTTCTCAGGAAGTACTGCCTGGATCTTTCTCAAATTTGATACACAGGTTCAATTGTGCAAGATACCTTTTCTGGATCGATTCCAAAATGATATGTCCATCAGGCGGCCATCTTGGATTTCCCCATGAAACTTTGTTGTTGCGATTTCTCAAGAACTACTGCAAGGATCTTTGTTAAATTTGGTACACAGGTTCACCTTGTCGTCTAGTTGTGCAAGATACCTTTTCTGGTCCGATTTGAAAATTCAATATGGCCAACAGGCGGCCATCTTGGATTTTCCCATGCAAATTTGTTATCGTGATTTCATGGAACTTTCTCAAATTTGGTACAAAGGTTCCCCTTATGGTCTAGTTGTGCAAGATACCTTTTTGGGTCCGAATCCAAAATCCAATATGGCCAGAAGGCGGCCATCTTGAATTTCCCCTTGAAAAATTGTTACCATGAATTCTCAGGAAATATTTCATTGATCTTTCTGAAATTTGGTACACAGGCCCCACATGGGGCCTAGTAGTGCAAGATACCTTACGCTTCAAATGAATTCGGTATTCTCGAGTTGTGACGTTACATCACAAGAGTCGGCGGATCAAACGGTGGAGCATATTCTATATATTGACTATAGAGAATATCCATACGTTCACCTTCCATAGCAAGGAGTTCAAATAATTCGGAATTAACATGTATTTCTTCAAATTTTAAATCAGCTTTCTTTAGTCCATGCAGTAGCAAGTGAACTGCTCTACCCTTTCGTCTGCCGGCGGGTCGGCTACATGAAGGGACGTCACTCTTGTGACTGAACGTCACAACTCGACAACTGTAGACTACTGCATATAAACAGAACAGAATTAGCATTCGTTCTTAATTATGAAATCTTAAGTATGTTTCATAGCTCATGCCAAAGTGTCAAAGAGATTGGTCTTCGCTTCCAGTACCCAATGATGACACGTGCAAAAAATAAATAAAAAAATACTACGAAACAAAGGCGAAGAATCCTCCGTACACTTAGATTATATCTTGGTGTTTTTCAGTGGCCTTTTCTGATCCTTTTCGCTCAGATTCGAAATTCTGTAAACAAAATTACAAATCAATCGTTTGTTCTTAGTAACAATGGACAAAAAGATCCTCTAGTCATTAGCTTACAATTATCGGACAATGGTGGGCGCCAAGATCCTTCAGGATCTCTCGTTTTAATAAGATATTTGAAATTCTTTGATGGACCACAGCTCAATAACGGACTTTACACTTAATGCATTCAGTGTAAGTGTCAGCAAATCCAGATTTTTAGACCCCCCCCCCCACCCTTCCTGCCGCTCGTACTTCGAACACAGCCAGCAATTTATTTCTGTCACAATATCATGTCCGTTTTTTTTTCTCCTTTTGAATTTGCCGTTCGTACTTCGAACACAGCGAGCAGTTCATTTCTGTCACAATATCATGTCCGTTTTTTTTCTCCTTTTTCGTAACGTTGAACCAGTTGTTAAACCCCCACGATCGTACAGTTGATACTTTTGCCATCACACAATTTATTTCATTATTTGGCAGCCCGGCAAATTAATCTGTCAGTTCATTTTGGCCAGTCTCTCAGCCACAAACGAACAGAAATAGGATTCCTAGAACAGCGGCGCACGCATGCGTAAGGACAGTAAAGGGAGACAACAGTTCTCTATTTCCAAGTAATGCGCGAGTAGACTCCCCTGAACATAATTATTTACTTTTGCCATCGATCTGAACTCGACCACGACGATGTATTTTGTGTTGAAAATTTTTCTACCTTTTGGACATGCTGTCGACGAAAATGATCTCCAGAATATCCACTGAACAGAAGATAATAACAATTTCTGCCACAGAAATTATGACCTGCAATTTTTTTTTTTGTTTTTTTGTTTTTTTGCAGGCGAATTTTCACATGGCCTGCAACACCTCAAATTTGGCCTGCAAATTGCAATTTGCAGGCCGCCAATTCGAGCCCTGGAAGGCCCCGAATCCGGTCCAAAAATCTGACTGGTGGCTGGGGTGTTATTAGACCCCCAGCGAGGTGGTTGCCTTATTTCATGTCACGTAGTAAAAATGCGTCGATTTTATTGGGTGAAAATGGTCATGTGTTTCGAATCCTTCTCATTCAACCCATTCGCGACTGCTCGGCTTATTCCGTGAAGTCATAATACCTCGCCATTCCAACCTGTAACCATCTCGGTCATCTATACGCGAATCTATACGCGGTCTTATGGATGGCGAAGTGTACGCAAATGCTCGCCACGGCTTATTCCGTGAAGTCATAATACCTCGCGTATTGATGGTGTAAGGATTTTACAGCTCTCAGCTGTAAACCGTGATCCGCCGCACGTGAGGCACATCACATGCTGTAGGATGTGTTTCCCCTCACATAGTCCTCGTTGTATTTCTCTCTTATCGAGAGATAAAATATATATCCAAATGAAATGGACATTCCCTTGATTCTACCCGGGAAGAATCTCTTGTAATTTGAGGTGTTTCTCTCGGGTTTTTCTTCTTGAGCTAATCTCCATCAGTGTCCATGGTAACGGAAGTCATACAGCTGACATGCGCTGTTCGGAGTTTCCGCGTGATATTATTCTTTCAACATGGATGCCAATATGGAATCTTACCAGTGCGGATCGAGGTTCTAATGTCCTACATTGTCCGAGATTGTGTCGAGTGATTCAACCCCAATAAACCCGCGAAAATGCTGATCACCTGACGTAAACCGACTTCCTGATTGGTCAAACTGCTCCAACTGCTCATTATCATAAAATGTCGTTGAGTTACGAATTCGACGGAGTCAAAATGTCGTTTGGTTTCGCTGAGGGAAGCCACACGTCGCGTGAACAAAAGGATTTTTACCGATTCACTTGGAATGTTTAATAAATATTCAATATTCGTTATGCTACGAGTAACCAGGAATACATACTGTGACATCTATAAGAAGTTAGACGAGTTATTTAGTCGAGATGAAGCAAAACAGACCGTCCATCGGCATCGGTAGTATTCTGAACGTGATAAAATTCCTTACGTGAGTTTTACGGTACACTATTTTTGCCGAAATGCGATTCCTGAATATTTCTAAAGCTGTAAAATGCCAAATATGTTCTGAATGTATGTTCAGGGTTTCAAAATGATTTATTGTGCATCAAATAACATCCATTATTTCAATTTATTGGTCAACTCCAACGACCAGATAGTCGCCACTTCTCGGCAAATAGTTTTCAGTGCTGACCTATTTCCATCTGGGCATGCGACCAGTGAAAACGAAACCACTCCGCAACCGCCCCACAGCGCATGCTCCATTTTGCAGGCTTCATTACCATCCCTGCCACCAATAGCGGAAGTTGACCTTTACTACGTTGCTATGACGTATAGGAGAAACCAACCAACGCACGGTTCAGTTTGAATCCGGCCGAACAACTCCTTTAGTGTTGCACACGAGCGAGCTACTTTTCATATGCTCTGTCCAGATAAACAGGGGAAATTATCTCCAGATAATTCTGTTGAACGCTAGATCAACAGAGGTATTATGCAGACTTGAAAAGTAATCAAAATGTTCGGTAAACATCTATTTTACTATATATGATGTCACTTCCGGCGATGTGCGCGAAGGCCCCGAATCCGGTCCAAAAATCTGACTGGTGGCTGGGGTGTTATTAGACCCCCAGCGAGGTGGTTGACCACTCCGACATAAACACTTTAACTAGGCGATAAGCAATTCATGATTTATCAAACAACCACGGCCATGTAAATTAGCCTGCCAGTCGACAAAATGAGAAAGAGAAAGTGGACGGTATACGCGGAAATATCGCTGTCGCCACTTTTTATTTTATTTTCACTTTGTGCAGACAGACAATGCCGACTTGTGACTTGCTGGCAGATAAAATTTGCCCCACGTGAACGGTGACCGTTCGCGTAAAATATGATTTGCGTAACCTTCACGTAACCTGAACGAGCGTTCGCGTCAAAAAATAAGGCCTGTGGATCAAACGGCGGGGCATATTCTATATATTGACTATAGAGAATGTCCATATCTTCACCTTCCATATCAAGGAGTTCAAATAATTCGGAAGTAAAATGTATTTCTTCAAATTTTAAATCAGTTTTCTTTAGTCCATGCAGTTGCAAGTGAACTACCCCACCCTTTCGTCTGCCGGCGGGTCAGCTACATGAAGGGACGTCACTCTTGTGACACAATGTCACAACTCGACAACTGTAAACTACTGCATGTTTCGATCCAAGGGAAATAATCAGGATTGAGACACTTTCAAATTCGAAGTTTCAACCTCACTGCGCGGACCGGATCCCTTCAGTATTAAAGGTGAACTGCAAAGGTTTTCATATTTCCCTATTTATATTCTAAGCGGGCTAGTTAATGATGGAAATATCCGCCCAAATACTCTCTTTGGTTTTATTTGAAGTATTTTGTCTCCTGGTAGCTTTTGAAAAGTGATTTAAAGTTGGCATCTCAAGCCCGGCCGATTTCAGAAATGAAATCCGCATCGCTTATCTGCCCTTGTTTGACGTTCGATTGTGACGTCACATCAGACCATCTTGCCAGGCGTCAATACTTGTAACGTTCAGTCTCCGGGCGGCTGGTCTGACGTGACGTCACAAGCAAGGAAAGATAAGCGATGACGTTTTGCAAATCTGAATTCAGCTGTGCTAGGGGTACCGACTTTTAAAAAGATTCTAGCAGACAAGATAATTCAAATTAAACCAAGTGAAGTAGATAGACCGGTATTTCTATCATTATTCAACCTATATAAAATGTGAAAAGGGGAATCTAAAAACCTTTGCATTTCACCTTTAAGTATTGTACCATCTTACTATTTTCGAGCATGGTATCTTAAAAGAGATATCTCAAACTAGTCCAGTAAACAGAACAGAATTAGCATTCATTCCTAATTATAAAATCTTAAGTATGCCAAAGTGTCAAAGAGATTTTTCTTCGCTTCCAGTACCCAACGATGACACGTGCAAAAAAATAAATCAAATAAAAATACTACAAAACGAAGACGAAGGATCCTCCGTACATGTACATTCACTTTCAGACTAACTTTGCTCATTTCTCTTGTACTATAACAACAGATATAAGTACAGTTTCTAGAAATCTTGAAACTCCTGAAATTTAGAAAGATTACATGTACATCTTCGTGTTTTCCACTGTCCTATTTTTGATCTTTTTCACTCAGATTCGAAATTCTGTAAACAAAATTACAACTCAATCGTCTTAGTAACAATGGACAAAAAGATCCTCTTGTCAATAGCTTACAATTCTCGGACAATGGTGGGCGCCAAGATCCTTCAGGATCTCTCATTATTTCTTCCTCCCGATTTCGTTATTCTGAGACAGAATATGAAGTTTACATCTAGGAAATCAAGACAGACTTAGCTAACAATATATGTATGGTCTGTATAATATTAGGTTTCATGCATGGTAAATTTGAAAATATCGATTTTAGATTTATGGTACTTCGCCGTACTCGCACAGACAGACATGCTTGGGCCCTAGAGCGTGGCCTACCGCAGTTACACGGGGGCCCCGTGAGAGACCGCCCGCAGCGAACCAGTTAAACAGTTGAACTGGATGGCAGATTATTTGTTCAAAAAGCAATTCTCACTTACAAAAGCCTAAGTTCTTAAATTAACACTACATCAAATCTATTCCAGGGAACAGCTGATGCTACAAGTCGAACTACAAGGTCAACGTGTGCTGGTCACTTGTACATTCCAAAAGGCAGGACAGAGTACTTCAAAAGAAGTTGGAGTTACTCTGGTGCCACACTATGGAATAGCCTGCCTCAAAACGTGCGCAGTGCTGAATCTGTGAATTCATTCAAGAAACTTGTAAATAATTTTGTAAATAATAACAAGAGATTGATTATTTGTATGTTACATGTATATTATCATCATAAATTGTGCTTTATAGATACAATATATGAACATCTTTCTTTTGTTATGAGGGCCTCAAGTGGGAACAGTCTCTGGCTGATTGTGTAACCCTCGTTAAATAAAGCATTTATTATTATTAAATACAGGGGACGAGAGAATATTCCGTCATTCTGACAACTGTATGATGATTTTCATACCTACACGAGACCATATGATGATAGATACAGTCTCAATAAAGAAACAATTTGTGTACTTGGCGGGTTGAACAATCTAGGTAAACCAAGATGGTAAATCAGGGGATGTTCTGTGATATTGTATCTGAGTTTACTGAGATGGGGTTGAGAAATAAACTTGATAATTTCTTGATTAGGTCGACTCTTCTTAACAGAATATTGTGGAACGGCGTTATTGCAATAAACCTAAGGCCATGCCGGTACTCGGTATGGGTGGCACATAAAATCTAGCACCTATCACTATTTCAAGCCCCATTTTAAGGTCAACTTTGAGAGAATACAATCATCCCCTCTCATCCTACCGGGTGTATCAGCTAAATGAAAGCAGAAGCATCAACATAAATATCCCTCCCGTTCTAACAATTTATTGTACCGGTACCACTTCGTTCCTTGATTAACAAATATATTAATGAGAGTTTCAGAGAATAATAGCACATGATTAATAAAAGTCGGGTACCATGGCACTCTGGACAACTTATGTCTGTGCGTGGTTCCTGTTTCACAGTATATAACTGCTCACTCAACATCGAATCATGCAGGTATCGGGCAACATAATCATTTAAAGCTGAAATCTGTTATCTGCTTCTGATCGTCTTTCTGGTATGAAATATGGCCCGACTGCAGCTGTTCTATCATTTTTAGGCCTACACTCACCAGTTTTACCCAATTTTATGAAAGTATATAATAACCAGATCCGCGTCGGGGAAATACATGTACGTTGCAATCCAAATTTCAATTAACTGGAAAATTATAGCGATTTATGTAAGTTGTGGTTGTATTCTTGAATATTTCAGAGGAGAGTTGGATTAAAAAATCATGATGATGAAACAACCCAATGTACAATCATGTTTCTATCGGGTTTTACTCAACAGTTCAGAGAAATTATTTCAGCATGTCAGAAAGTCGAGAAAAGTAACAAACTAAATTCATTTGTTCATAATCGTGATGATTCTGTCAGTGTTCAGAGTTCTGTTAAACATTGTGGTTGGTTTTAATGGTTGACAAGAACTGATGTGTCTACTCTTAAGGAGTGAAACAAACTTGAGTGTGACATTAAGCCAAATCCCCTCCTCCCTCCCTCTACTCTTAAGGAAGTGTAGCCACAACATGTGGTCAGATTTCCCTACAGAAAATGTGGTCACATGTCAGTAGAGCCATCTTCTATGATAAATAATATACTACTATCAAGTAAAATATCAGAAAACAGAACCACAGATGTGGCCACATTTTACGATGTCTTGAAAATGAGGGGGGAAAAAACCTTGTGCAGTGAAATTTACAATTTTCTCAAAACCAAGTGACAGGGTTTCATAGAAGTCCAAATTTTTGCCACCGGATACTGAAAATTCAATATTTTTTTCACCTGAATTGAGTATTTTTATGTTTTTGTCGCCGGCCGACAGATTTCTATTGAGTTTATTTCTAATTTTGCAACCGCCATGAGTAATGTATATAACAAATTTTCATACGACCATCAATGGAGCCTGTCAATACCGCTATGTATTTGAATTGTGAAAATAAAGCAACAAACAGATAATTTAACATCTTCAATTTTATGTTCTTAATTTACCAAGGTCTAAGATACCATCTATTTTCAGCACATTATGTCACATTGTGGATGTCAACAATACAAGATTACACAAGGCAATTCAAATTAATTTTTTAAATTACAAACTTAGTAATTTTGAATGAAATCGAATCACGATGTATCAGTTCCTGGCTTGCAAATGTTGTCCAATTTAAGTACATGTATGCAAGTTTTGAAACGTTTCAGCTACGCTAATTAAAAACCACTTGGATCTGGACCAGACTTCCCTTTCAAAATCTTACATTATAATTTTTGCATGGGAATTTCAACTTTTTCAAAAGATTTGATGTGAAATTTGTCAAATATTCAGACTAAAATTAATAGTCCAGTACAACTCCAGGGTTAGATTCAAAAGAGAAATTAAAAAAAGAGAGATGAAAAGACAATGCCAAAAAAATTACACGATTGAAGACAAGCAATTGTCATAACTGCAGCTAGTCCTTGGCGACCATAAACTCATAAAATGAAATGAATTAGAGAATTCTGCTTGAAAAGGCGCACAATTTTGTAAACTATTGCGCGAAGGCAGCTGGCTCACTTTTGATAGGATAATGCGGACTCTAGACAGATACATAAGTTTACCATGTTTGGTTATTGAAGGCTGCAAATAAGTGCCAAACAGTTTGACTTGACCACCCTTATTGAAAGAATGGATTTGCCCATAACGTGTCGTTTGACCTAAATCATGTAAAATGCAGTACGCCAGACTTTTGTTGATGGGGCAAGCATTTGAAATGTTTCTGTGCTGCCCTAATGTGGGACATCTGTTTCAGGATAATAGACAGATCAGTTAAATTCAATGCCAGAAAATGGATGCCTAGTCTAGTAATTTTAAAAATCAACTTCAGTTGTTTTGGTTTGTTTGCACCATGGAGGTAAAAATCTGATCCGATTTTACCTCCATGTTTGCACCGTCTATTAAATTTAAAAAAAGTTTTGACAGTATAAAAAAATTTCAAGTCTTCTTTATGTATCTTTAAATCACAGAATGATCTAGTAAGGTTTATATTGTGGCTAAATCAGTTCACTGTCTTTGAATTATCCATTTAAACTTTATAAACTACGGTACTATCAAACTTTGGTTTCAGTTTCAACATCGTACAATGCGTACATGCGAACGACATGCCATTGCCAGTTTCTTTACAACAACAACACGACAAGATCGTTCAACTTGGAGTGAAAACAAATGCCCTATGCGAAGATTACATCGTCTGCTTTATCATAAATACTATTCAGCGATGGTCAGATATTTACCAGTCCATTCCAAGGAGAGTTAGACGTCTTTGGGCGCTTATTCATTCCCACGTGTCAAACTTTCCCAGCTATTTTTTCCCCGCCACACAGCGCAATTCGGAAACCTCCACATACATTTAGTATGATTACAGGCTTTAGGGTTACCGACGGCATGACCCCGATAACAGTTCGGGAAACGGACATGAATAATTAGCGGTCGGCAAACCGAAGTTTAACTGAGCGGTACCGAATCACGCGGAAATGACCGAAGATGCCGACCTATTTTTTCTGGCATTCCCCATTTCCCGATTGTTTGTCCGCAATATCTTTCGATTATAAATTAAGAAATTACGAAGTATTGGCCTTTGGAGATTTCAGTTTTTTCCCAAAATTTCAGTTTTTCCCTTCTAAAACACTCAGACTTCAGTTTTTTGGTGGCAAAATTGAGTTTTTACGGGAGTTTTGACACCGAATACCGGTGTCAAAGCACGACGTGTATGAAACCCTGAGTGAATGAAATTATCTATGGACCATGAACTTGATCTCTAAATGTTGCTCTACCATCTCTGAAGAATGGAAACGATTAACAAATTATATTAGTAAAAACTTTATTTCGTAAAGAAGTTCCATGCATATTCCCCAGAGTATTGAAGGCACATTCCTTCATCTGCCTAATATCTGTATCCAAAATTTCTAATTATGATGTATGTGAAATATTGTTTCTTTTTTCTGGTTCAGATTTTATCAGGGATTGTGTTTGGGGGACTTGAATCATCATGGCTGCAGCTGAAGTTATCTCCCCTTCCATGAAGGCTGAGCCAGATGTTGAGGGTGCTGGAATTGCAGATGAGGAAGAGATGGAGATTGGTGATGACCCTAAAGAGGTCGTCGTCATAGACGATGATGACGACGATGATGAGGACGATATCTTGAACACCGACAGTTTCCAGGTTATTGACGAGGCGGGTAGTGACCCGGATATGGTAGAGTTTCTAACTGTTTATCAATTTTCTTTTGCAATTATGATACTTTGATAGACCTATTTTATCAGGGAATGTCAAATAAAATGCCTCACACCATATGCAATGACCATGATAATAAGTAAACTTATACATGTACTTGTCTTCAACAAAATATTGTAAGTAATATCAACTTTATCTCTTGTTGGCTCAAGGTTCTTTTGTAGATCCTGGTAGGTTGTAGACATCCAGTGGGTCTGAACTGCATCTATGTGTGGTTTTAGCAGTTTCCTTTCATCTGTCATGTCTGCAGTACCTAATGGAAATTTTTTTGTTAGAGTGCTCATTGAGAAGGGCTGTTCTATTTTTGTAAGATTTTTCTCTATGGGTACATAAAGCATGACATGGAGTAGCATGGTAGTAGATACCCCCTACATCCAACCGTCGCCAGGGGTGAAACGGTTGTCAGCCGGTGAGGCTATTTTCGCAACACAGGAGATGGTGTTGGATATTTGGATTTCTTTCATTTCTTTTTTCTGAGGTTATGAACAATATTAATGGTTGTTCTTTCATGGGAAATTGCGTCGTTCGGTTACATATCAGAACGCCTTGCACGAACGTACGAACACGCGGAGCGATGCTGTTTTCTAGCGAATTTTCGTTTTCAAGCTGTTCTTATCGCTAATTACTGACACTTATCGATACATATTATCATGCATAATTATTCCCTATTCAGTGCTCTTTGTATGTCACCCAAACTTCGATGGATTTAATTGGCGTAAGCATTGATATTAATTAAAAAGTCACACCGTGTGCGTCTATCCAAGCTACGGTGAACAGCACGAGCATGCTACGCACTTTTCTTGATGCTGTTCACCGTAGCCTGGATAGATACATATGGTGTGACTTTTCCAATATCAGTACTTACTCGAATTAAATTTATTGAGGTTTGGGTGACATACAAAGATTATGAGAAATAATTATGCATGATAATCTGTAGCCTTGGTGGACCAGTAAGCGAACACTTTTGAGGGATTTTAATTTCCAGAAATGGGATTTGAATATTAAAATAAAAACTAGTGGCAGAAAACAAAGGACCGAACTTTGATAATTATTTTCAGGTATGAATATATTCTCCAGCAGCAATTTACTTGAGTGAGGAACGATTTCAAAGAGAGTGGTTTGATCTCCGAAAATATGGTGATACAGGACCAGTAAGCGAACACTTGCTTCTCAGCGATTTTTCGACAATTTAGAGATACATCATTATTGGATATTAGTCATTGTATGTCGAGGATAGATTGTTGAGCAAATATAGCACTTATCCACAGTAAAACAGACATCCACTGAGTGAAAACATCATAAAGCCGTTGCCTACCGTCAAAAACTACGTTGGAGGGAGCAGTCATTTTACCATGAAGTACCGCCATTCCACATTATGAGAGAAAACAAGGGGAATAACTCAAATCATTACTTGTCCCCTTCAAATCCACAGAAGCGCCCTCACCAGCATCAAAACTTTTGCCGATGTCAAAGATGACGAAAGAAAAAGTTATTTTTCCCAGATATCATCAGATTCACCATCAATTTCTTCAACTTCTAGTGTAATTACTATCTTGATCTGACTTTCTGTCAGTTTGTACAAAGGAAGCAAATCTCAAAATATTTTATTTGTTGATCTGCCAAGCGACCTGTCGTCTGCTTTTTCTAACAGAATCGGGCAACAAACGAGCCAGTTTTGTAAGTAGAAATAACCAACTAATCAAGTAGTTGAACAATTGTAAGTTTTGTGTATTGTTAATTTCCCAGGATTTAGTATTTTGCCTCGTTTGTTTGGACCTGTTCGCTTACTGGTCCTGTTCGCTTACTGGTCGGAAGCTGCTACTGATTAGTGTCGGTTATTAGCGATACAAACAACTTTAAAACGAAACTTCGCTCAAAAACTGCATCGTTTTCCGTGTTCGAATGATATCTTTAAGTACAGTGCGTTCTGCTACGTAACCGAACGATTAAAATGACGACTGTTATTTCCCATGAATGAATATCCATTAATATTGCCCATAACCTCACAAGACAGGTGAAAGAAATCCAAATTGCTAACATCACCTTGCCTGTATTGCGACAATAGCCCCACCAGCTGACCACCATTTCACCGGCTGGCAATGGTCGGATATAGAGGATAGTAAATTTCAGAATTGAAACCAATTCACTGGAGAATTTGTTGTACTCTCCATGCTTGCTGTCCCATTAAACTTGTGTCAATAATTCTAGATATGGCAAAAGACATTTCACATTTCTATTTTGTTTTGTTCACAGGGTGGTGGAGAGACGGATATACCTGAAGGTGAGACAGGTCAGTGTCGTTCTCTGTGTCATCCTACATTGATATCTATTGTCTGTCTCAAATTTCGAGGGAACGTGATTTTCTGCGATATATCGGAGACCATCCTCTTGAGAGCAGTGAAATTTTGCACATCATCTGAACATCATTTGTACATTTTTATTCTGAAATTTCGGGAAAATCCAACCAAAAAGTGGCTGAAATTTACCAAAACAATTTTCACCCTGGCTACATTCGAATCCAAATTATTTCAGACATCATGTACGTCAGTACATTCACTTCTCTGTCATCCTGAAAGATGTTAGATCATACTCTCTCATTTTTCTGTTGTCTTAGAGAGATAAGCTTTAATTTTCAAAATAAAATAACAATTGTCATTGGGTGTCTGCTTCAAGACCTTGAGGTGGTATATTTTACAACTTTCAACAGTCCTGCTATTGTCGGTTTTGTATTTATATAATATTTACCTAGAAGCAGGACAGGAGGAGGAGAAGGAGAAGGAGACAACGACGACGAATGACCTTGCCACTGAACGGAATATTGAAAGAAATAAATGGAGGGGACGGGGTAAGTTCTTGTTCATGTTGTATGAACCGCTTTCATAGAAATTTTAATCCCACTTTTAATTCGAAGACAATAGATCTGTGCCTGTGTTCTGACAATTGCTT